>LIEC01012537.1:9011-53202 GCA_001925005.1 Drosera capensis | reverse complement strand
TTTTGGTGGCGACGACGTAGAGGTGGCGTGAGCGGCAGGATGAGAAGAAGTTGGATGTAGAGAGGAAGTAGAGGAAAGACGACGGGAGAAAGGAGTTGGATGAGAAGAAGTTGACTCGGATGACATTGGTTGTTGTTAATTGATTTTAAAAGCGATGTCATGTTTTTATTCGAGTTTAAAATTACGTTGAATAGTGAGAGAGATGATGACGTCTTTTTCTATCCCAGTATGTATTCGATATACGTATATCTGATAAAGAGCAACGGATCCGTGCACGGTGGATCTTTATCGAAAGACAGGGATGAAATTTCCTAATTGCTTGGTATGAACTATATTGTCCGAGACTAGTTCTCCTGGACAAAGGTTTTATGTGAACATATACATACTTCCCGTAGCTTTTTTCTATTAATTTCAAACAGGACATATATGGAGTTGTATAATATACCAAATGATTGTGGCAGTATATTCTAATTAAATGTGAATTAGTGAGGAAGTTATATAGTGTACCCCAATGATTGAGGCAGAATATTCAATATTTCAAGAAAATGTGAAAGTTGACTAGTATGTTCCCCATAGTTTAATTATTAGGAATAATTTCTTATACACAAAAACAGGACATGGTGGAGCAGTATATTACAATGTGAAAGTTGAGTATTCAACCAGGTATATACTCACTTGGAACAATTTTGAGTTTGACTTGTCAAGGAGCTGTTTTATAATGAAAACAGAAAATATGTAGCATTTCAACTCAAAACTTTTACTGATTTTGTGTGTGTGTGTGTGTTTTATTTGTTTGAAAAACAGAAACAATAAGAAAATTTTTATTTTTTTTTCAATGAGTAATGAAATCGAAATTATTGACGGGATTATCCAAAATGAAACCAAAATTCAAAACCATGTCCCAAAATTATTATACTATTTATTTATGGATCTATATTTAGATTTACTTATTTTCTTTTTTAACTCTAATTCTCAATCACATAATTTTTTTATTTAATCACATAATACTTTTTAAAAATGATAATGTTGCAAACAATTTAGACGGATCAATATAACAAAAAGATACAACAAAATAAATATAATTATTTTGAGACGTACCGTATAAGTAACTGCATCCCGTGTATGTAATAAATTTCTCCATTATTGTTGAAAATCCATGATCTGACTTTATCAACAAAATAAAAGTCCATGCACCATAGTTGACTTTATCGAAAAAAACAAAAAAAGGAATCCACGAGTTGAAGCACTTCATATAAAAGGAAACCGCAACCAAATCACATTCACTTCTACAACTCAGTCATTGCTAGGAAGAAGAATACGGCATGGAGGTGGATAATAAGCAAAGTAATGCCGGCAGCGACAGTGGCCTGAATCCCCAGCGACTAGGCAGCCGCAAGGTGTCTTGGCTCAGCGCACGTGTGGATTCCCTCAATGTCGAGGCTGGGAGGATTGATCGTCGTCATAGTCACTCTAAGGTTCGCGAATACTATGTTATAACGTGAACCAACAATATGTCGTTCGTATCAGATTATAGACTAGGCTTTTGGATATGTGTGCAGGATTCATGGGCAAGAACGTTGAGCTTAGCGTTTCAAAGCATAGGAGTGATTTATGGAGATATAGGGACATCGCCGCTTTACGTTTACTCCAGCACCTTCACTGACGGGATCAAGCACAATGACGATATATTAGGTGTTTTGTCCCTCATTATATACACCATCGCCCTCATACCTATGATCAAGTACGTCTTCATCGTCCTATGGGCTAACGACAATGGCGATGGTGAGTTCCTCCTCCTGCAAATCTAACGAGTAGAGATGGAAATTTGTACAAATGATCAAAAGGTTATGGCTCATGATAATTGTAGTGCAGAAGTGATAACTTGTGTCGAATGGAAAGTTGAAAACTGCTATACTATGATTTGTTTCCTTCATTTGATCTGTTCCATTAGTTTAAAACAATTCTTCTTTGAACGTTTTGCGATTCAGGTGGAACCTTTGCTTTGTATTCCAAGATATGCAAGTATGTGCCGAAAGTAAGCCAGATTCCAAACCAACAGCCAGAGGACATGGAGCTCTCTAACTATAGGATTGAGCCTTCATCAATGGAGCTGAAACGCGCTGCAAAGATCAAAGAATTCATTGAGAATAGCGGTATTAGCAAGCAAATCCTATTCCTGTTGACCATCCTCGGAACTTCCATGGTCATGGGAGATGGAGTCCTCACTCCTTCCATTTCTGGTACGTCAATCACGCTAATGGAAAAATTCCATAAAAGAAAAAAAATTCTTTTAAAGATTCTATAACAGTGATTCTGTGGAATATATATTCTTCCAATAATAATGATTCCATTGAACAGAATCATCAATGAAATCTAATCTAAGTTCAATTTTGTCTTCTGTAGTTCTGTCTGCAATTGGCGGGATCCCACACTTGCACACCGGTATCGTGTTCCCTAGGCATTTCCCTTTATCATTACAAGCGAGTCGATATGTATTGGACGTCACTTATCATTCCATATGTATTCCACTGCAGATGCCATCGTATGGATTTCAGTAGCGGTCTTGGTCATCTTGTTTTCGGTCCAACGGTTTGGGACAGACAAAGTAGGCTTCAGTTTTGCGCCAATCGTCTCAGTATGGTTTTTGTTTATAAGCGGGATCGGTCTTTACAATCTATTCAAGAACGACATAGGAGTATTGAAAGCTTTTTATCCCAAGTACATCGTCGATTACTTCAAACGCAATGGCAAGCAAGGGTGGGTCTCTCTTGGTGGAGTCTTTCTCTGCATCACAGGCAAGAAAAATTAGATGCAAGCTGCTTTATAGTGCTCATCTCTATTAGTTGAAGTTTTCATCATCTGGGTATGGGCAAATTAATTTAGTCAACTTTTCTAACTTCAATAATTCACTTAAAATATAGGAACCGAAGCAATGTTTGCCGATCTGGGTCACTTCAATGTTCGTGCCATACAAGTAAGTGCTTGAAGTTCACGCTGTTGACCTTTGCTTTGATCACGATTCATAACTAATATAGCAATCGAATCTCCAAGCCTACGAGAGACTAGCGAGTACAGGCATAGGAAAAGGATCACAAGTGATGTTGTAAGTCTTAGAATGGAGTCTAGCATTGAATTTACCTGGTCTTAACGAGATTACCTGGGCCGTTATTGCTGTAATGTCTTGGCATGCTGATTGTACCGACCTGAGCTGTACTAGGCTTAGCTCCAATTACTTGTAGGAAGCATTTAACCTTACACTTCTTCCTGTTAGATTTTCGAATCCAAGCATCAGGTACTCAGTCTGCCAATGTTTTAAAAAATCAGTAAGCTAAGACTAAGATTAGATAGACAGATGAAAACGAAAATTGAATTATGAATAATGCAGCAAAAATAGCTTATCCATAGAACATGAGTTAAAATTATTTGCTTTCTCTGATTGTACTGATGTTGCTCAAATGCAGATCAGCTTTTCAACCATGGTATTCCCGGCTCTTTTAATGGCATACAGTGGCCAGGCCGCATACCTTAGAAAACATCCGGGGGACGTTCTGAACACCTTTTACGCTTCGATCCCACGTAAGTTAATTTTTTCGAGCCATATATCTTCTGACCGCAGGAAGTAGATGAAATGAATTTGCGTATTTGCAGATAGGGTGTATTGGCCGATGTTTGTTGTTGCTGTGGCTGCTGCGATCATCGCAAGCCAGGCTATGATATCTGGAGCATATGCAATCATATCCCAGTCCCTCGCACTCGGATGTTTCCCGAGAGTGAAGGTTGTTCACACTTCGGCTAAGTATGAAGGCCAGGTATACATCCCCGAGATCAACTATGTTCTCATGATCGGTTGTGTCTTGGTAACTCTTGGCTTCAAAACGACAGCAAAGATCGGAAATGCATACGGTGAGCTCCTACTATTATTGTTAAAACTTTTATTGGTTGCTGCTGGCTATTTACAGCGGTAACACATGCGTTTTATGGTGTAGGAATTGCGGTGTGTATTGTGATGGTGATCACAACATCCATGCTCACTCTTATAATGCTAATGATATGGAAGACAAGCATATGGAAAGTTGCTCTGTTCGTCTTCTTCTTCGGTGTCATCGAACTCGTGTACCTATCCTCGGTCCTGGAAAAGTTCACACAAGGCGGTTTCCTACCACTTTTACTCGCATTCTTCCTCATGACAATAATGACTATATGGCACTACGTCCACAAACATAAGTACATGTACGAGGCCTGTAACAAGGTGTCTGTCGATGAAGTCCAAAAGATAGTCCAAAACCCTAAAATAAATAGGGTCCCTGGGATAGGACTCTTTTACTCCGAGCTGGTGCAAGGCATCCCTCCGATATTCAGACACTTCGTCAACAATATACCATCTATCAACATGGTGCTCATCTTCGTCTCCATAAAGAAAATTCCCATAAGCAGAGTGCTCTCCGAAGAAAGGTTCTTGTTCAGGAGAATCCGGCCTAAAGAACACAGGATGTTTCGTTGTGTGGTCAGATACGGATACAACGATGTCAATGAGTCCCCTGCCACGTTCGAGAGGCAGCTAGTTGACAACTTGATAGATTTTATAAAAGAAGAGCATGCAATGCTTCGAGGCACATCTATCCATGTATACGACGATGAGCTACTACGATCCAGTATCTTAGTACCTGATGCCCCAACTGCTGGAGGGTCAGATAGGCACGCGATCCATGCAGAGAAATCACTACAACAGAACACTGGGCCAACAGGATTGTCATCTGGCTCGATCAACACGGAGAACGTTACCAACTCACACAGCGAACAAGTTGCGGAAGAGGAGTTTGTGAGGAACGTGATGGACGAGGGTTTCGTTTACTTGCTGGGAGAGAGCAAAGTCATTGCAAAGAACGATTCGTCATTCTTCAAAAGCTTTGTTGTCAACCATGTCTATGACTTCTTGAAGAAGAACTTCAGGCAAGGAGAAGAGGTGTTGGCGATTCCACATAGTAGGCTCGTAAGGGTCGGGATGACTTATGAGATATGAAAATTCGAGGGTGCCAACAACAATCGCTTTTGTGCAGACTATTGGAATCCAGGATGGTGCGGGGTGTATGAATACATGACTGAATATAATGAGAGATATCAACTGACTAGCAGAAATTACAAGTGTGATGTAAGATTTCAAAGTTTGTATGCCTTTGATTTTGTTGTTTGGACAATCTATTGTGTGATATGTATCTATGCATTGTTAATTTCTCTGTTTATTGAATATCATCATCATATTTATTCATTATTACCTATTAGTAGCTCTCATGTCAGTGATCAAAGTATCGAAATAGAGATCATAATTTCACAAGAGAAACCATGGTTTTACTTTGGCCTTAATGTTACATTAGATATGGTTGATATTCGAATACTAAGTACTCCTATCACTTCTGTTTTACTACCCAGAGATTCGTATCTTTCAAGATAGAGAAATATTTACTGAAACAAGTGCGATTCGCGAACGATTAGTCGATTTGGATTTGCAAGATCATATAGATCCTGTATTGTCCTAAAGGAAAGAGTTAGAGGACGAAAGGACCATCGCAACTGAATGGGATGACTAAAAATTAGCAAAAGAAAAGAGCTTTTCCTTTAGTTAAGGAATTCCTTGAACAAATTTAGAACCTGAATGGATAGTTTAAGGTGTTGTTGGGAATATATATTCAAAATTCTGAAAAATAAAATCAATAATAAAAATAAAAAACAATAAAAAAATTAATACATAAATAAAAATCAATAAACAGATATTTCTGTTTAAAGGAAAATTGAAAATATGAAAAAAAAAATTGATACCAAACAGAAATAAAGCGACGAATATTCATGTGCAAGGTTCAAGGCCACTGTTCATCCTTGCCAAAGCAAGTAGCCCTTGTATCCATATTTCTGTTTTGCTTTGAATGTGATTGTTCGATGAGTGATTGCTGTGTGTAACTTAAAGTGTAAGGAAAAGTTGATTTGGAGATTTTCTCTCTATTTGGCGTTTCTTTTATCGTGATCAGTATACGTCTTACAAAGCACATATTTTTGAAGTTTTTTTTTATCAATGAAATCCTCCTCGATTCGATTCTTCATACGTGTGTCTTTCTTGCGATCTTTGATTTAAGAAACGATCAGATTTCTCAGTGAAGCCATCTCTTAATCTTTCTCCTCAACTTGTTTTCGGTCTAAGGCATATTTCTAACCTTATTTTGAAGACAAACCTTGTGTCACTAATTTTTGGAAGAGACAACGGTGATTGTAATGCATTGTAGGTGACTACTCATAATGTAGGTGACTACTCATAATTGACATCTTCCCGAGCAATGAATGCAATCCCACAAACATCTATATTCGTATTTCTCGTCCAAAGTGTATCAAGTTCATCGTAATAACTGTGCAATCTTTTTTGACAAGGAATTACAATTTATGCCTATAGATCATCTCGAAGTGCTCAAATATTTGACAAATGCATTTGATCCATCCGTCATCCATGAAATCAGTTACTATGTACGTTCTCTTACTCTCCGGAGTGCTCCTTAAATTTCAATGGGAGAATTATGGATTAGGATACGGGTCTTCACCATGATATCATAATCGAATTTTCTTTTCATGTAGGAACTTCTTCTCCAATGCCTACTGCGACTTCATCATTGTAGAGCTATTGGCATACTGATCTATAAAATGATTCATCTTCTTGTTCTTAGATATCGTGGTCATTCCTGCAGCAAAAAAATATTTTAAGTATGTCAAAATCCACTTTTCCTTCACTACATATAGAAACTAAAGCCAATTATCATAATTATTCATACTATAGTTGTCAAGCGACTATTATCATCATTCCTCAAACTCCTCGATCGTCAAAAACATCCAAACATAAAAGTTGAAATCACATTTAAATGTATCTGGATACCTCACACAATCGTGATAGCAAGTGCTTTGGGTGCTTGGAACTTATGTGCAACGAGTACAAAGCATGGTACATCTTCGAAGAAAACTCACTAATTGCATTGTCTATAGCTCTGCCTTGATATGTTATGATGGTCATTGGCGCTTTGTAATTATTGCTAAAACCAACTTTGCAACACCTACTCAAAAGTCTTCTCCGTGTTATCCCTTAACAAAGCAAACTCCAAAAAAATTGAGTGATAATAGTGATTCACCCCGATAAAAGAAGCAAAAAATATGAAGTATTTATTCATTCGATAAGTGGTATCAAATGTAACTACATCACCAAATCGTTCATACTCTATCCTTAATGAAGAGTCAATCCATATTATGATGTTTATCCTGTTATATATATATATATATGTCTTATAACGACACAAGAAGTTCTCCGTACCTTCATTTCTCGACCATTTAAGGTACTTCATCGCTACCTGTTGTCACGGGGTTAGATTTCTCACAACCCGTGCGGCACTCAAGCTACTCACACCTTCGCTCGAGCTCAGCCTAATTCGCTCACCAAATAACTAAGTAAGAACTCGTAAGAGAAATAGGAACTCGGAACAACCTTTGAGAGGAAAACACAATGTATTACTCTCGGGGTTTTTTGGGTTTACACAAGATTGAACTCAAGGATGGATGGATTGGCAAATGAGCCAAACATCTCCTTATATACAACTTGTCATCCACAACCAACGGTGGAGATCAAAACGATCTAATGGTCTATATTTACATGTAGACTTTTGGTACCAACCTACCCAAGATAAAGCCTTTGTGGCTTCTAGAACATCACCTCCTTAGGTTTGTACCTCCCTTGGATAAACTTGGGCCTTCTTTGATGGGCCGCGTACTTGGGCCGCATCAATTTGTCACGGGCTTTAATTTGGGCCAGACTCCAAATTCGTTGGTCCGTGACATTCTCCCCCACCAAAGTCGCAAACGTCCTCGTTGCGACCCTTGTTGTAAACCCCAACGTTGCCTTTGTCTCCGTACAAAGACAACCTTCGTTCCGCACTTGCCTTCGCCCCGGGCAAGTGTGTCTCTCGTGCCATACTTCCCTCGTGCCTCGAACTCTTGTCCGTATGTCTCGTCTCGGACTTCTTTCGCCATTGCTTATGATGACGGGCACTTGGACTCGCTTTGGCATGTGTTTTCCTCTCGCTCGGCGTCCGGCAACCCTTGCACGTTTGAAGCAATCCTCCATGCTTCACTTGGCGTTCAACCGGCGCATCGTCGTGAGCCTTCAAGAGTTGGATAGAACTCGGATCCAACTCCTTCGTTTCCCTCCGTGGCTTCTCTTGTTTAGGAGGTTGCCTCGGTTTCGGCTTCTTGGGTTTCCCCTCTCGTTTGCCTTGCCCACCACCCTTGGTTGCAAGTCCTTCAACAAGTTGCATGGTCGAGAGCACCTTCCCTTGTGTCCTCCCTTCCCGTCGAAACATCGGGACCATGCACGCACCATCCTTCTTTGCTATACACAAGGTGCTAGCAAAGGGGATCGGGAACGCTTTCGTCTTATTTAGGAAGTCTACCCCAAGCACAAGCGGGTAGTCATCCATTGAAACAACGAAGAAGTCGCTCGTTCCCTTCCAATCCCCGATGCGAAGTCGTACGCCATGTGCAACACCATGGATAGGTTTGGCCTCCGAATTAACCGTCTTGAGCATCCCTTTCTCGCCGGTAACTTGGAGACCAAGTCTCTTCGCCTCTTCTAATGAGACGAAGTTATGGGTCGCCCCGGTATCAACCAAGGCACGAGTTGTGTACGGACCGATCACCGCATCGACGTACATCAACCCTTAACCCTTTGGACGAAGGCTTTACCTCTAATGTCTTCGCTGCGTTGAGCATCCTCAACGAGCCCATCTCTTGCACGGGTTCCTCCTCCACTTGAGAAACTAGTGCCGAGAGGGCCTTCTTCTTCGGACAATCACGAACAAAATGAGGACCATCACACAAGAAGCATTTTACCTCCGCTTTGGACTTCCCGGCGTCCTTGGAGTTGCTCTTGTTCCATCCTCCTTTGCTAGAACTTCCCTTGCTTGGGAAGTTCGGTGTGGTCGCCTTTCTTCTTTCTCCCTTCTCTCCTCCACCTTTCTCAAAGTGCCCCTTTGATTCCTTGGGTTTGGAAGGATCGCTCTTCTTGAACTCGATGAATGACTCCACCGCCGCTATGGCGGCGGAAAGAGTTTGCACATCACGCCTTTGTAACTCTTGTTGTGCCCACGATTGAAGTCCATCCATGAAGTAGATGAGCTTGTCTTCTTCCAACATTTCCGGGATTTGAAAGAGCAACTCCGTGAAGCTCTTTACATAGTCCCGAATGGTACCCACTTGCCTCAACTTCCGAAGTTGTGTCTTGGCTTCATATTGGGCATTCTCCGGATAGAAGTGATACTTGAGATCCTTCTTGAAGTCCTCCCAAGTGTCAATAGAGAAGACACCCGTTTGGATGTCATTGTAACGACGACGCCACCACATGGACGCCGTGTCGGAGAGAAAGAGCGCCCCCGTCTTGACCTTTGCCTCTTCGTTCTCTATGCCCATGTGATCAAAGTATTGATCCATGTTGAAGAGAAAAGTGTCGAGCTCCTTGGCATCTCGCTTTCCCGAGAAGGCCTTTGGTTTAGGGGCGTCAATACGCGATCCCTTACCAACATTACTAGCGTCTCCATTCGCTATAGCCGTCATGCACAACGACACATCCTCCTTCATGACTTTCAACTCCTCTTGAAGAGAAGTTACCACCGTGCGGACACCATCAACTTGCAATTGGAATTCATTACGAAGTTTATCCATGAATGAGCTGAGAACACCTTGCAACTCACCTTTGAATGCATCCTCCCGAGCATCAATGGTCTCATTGCTTGGCACGTCGTCCTCCAATCTCACCACCATCTTTCCCGTGATGTCCTCCACCCTTTCGAGTCGTGACTCAAAGGATGTTAGGATATCCTTCGACTTTGCCTTCCCTTTGCGCATGGTGACATTCCCGGGTTCACCTCCTCAACGAACTCGGTCATGTTGCTTTGATTCGTCATTCTCTTCTTGCTCGAACCTTTGCTCTGATACCACTTCCACGAAGTAGGACCGTTGCTCTGATACCACTTGTCACGGAGTTAGATTTCTCACAACCCGTGCGGCACTCAAACTACTCACACCTTCGCTCGAGCTCAGCCTAATTCGCTCACCAAATAGCTAAGTAAGAACTCGTAAGAGAAATGGGAACTCGGAACAAGCTTTGAGAGGAAAACACAATGTATTACTCTCGGGGTTTTTTGGGTTTACACAAGATTGAACTCAAGGATGGATGGTTTGGCAAATGAGCCAAACATCCCCTTATATACAACTTGTCCTCCACAACCAACGGTGGAGATCAAAACGATCTAATGGTCTATATTTACATGTAGACTTTTGGTATCGACCTATCCAAGATAAAGCCTTTGCGGCTTCTAGAACATCACCTCCCTAGGTTTGTACCTCCCTTGGATAAACTTGGGCCTTCTTTGATGGACCGCGTACTTGGGCCGCATCAATTTGTCACGGGCTTTACTTTGGACCAGACTCCAAATTCGTTGGTCCGTGACACATGGCTGCAGCCTTCCGTCTAAAGCAAAGCGAGGAGGACATGACTTGTAGCACCTAACATAAGCACATCCTTTTCGCTCTCACTCAAAGATCTCCAACACTTACCGGGCAGATTTCCACGCCGTACCAATAACAGATCTTCAACTCTCGTCGTACGTGCTACATGGCATAACTCGTCCGCAAGCATAAAACTGATATCGCACGACTCAAACAGCGCTCCCACAGCCCGAATCGTTGTGACCACTTTCATGTCTTATCTATGGTCAGAGCGAACATTGTTTACTATCTCCACCGAGAACTTGGCGTCACCCTCGACCCCTATCTTGTCCCAGCCCCACGCACCCTTCATAACCAAAGCGATTTCGAATCACTGTCTCAATGCCATGGCTTTCCCATAATCACTTGTGGTATGCGGCGGCAGAATCTCCGCAATGGCAACAAATAAAACCGATCCGTCAAATCGTCTGGAAACTCCCGACAGCACAGCACGGTCAAATTCTGGCAGGCATCACAATCCAAATACTCCCCTTTCCATTCAAATTGTAACTAACTATTTGATCCAATTTTATAGTGTGAGATTAAAGAATAAGGAAAAGAAAGAAAGAAAAAGGATGATTGGTGAATTGATTTGATATAAAATATAAATATTTTAATATTTTATATAAAATTAATTATTAAATATATAAATATTTTAATTTGAATAAAACATTCGAAATGTTGTGATAAGCTGTACGCAATCCACACAAGGTAACCAGAAAAATTACAAGCTGCCAAAAGCCCATTAATAAGCTCCATTTTCTTTGTTGTAATCGCCAAAATCTACAGACCTCAGTATAAGGATCAGAAGCCATGAGCATTTGGTACCGTACAGATGAATGAAATTTTTAAGTACATATATAAGGGACATTGATCTAGTTTAAGCTCTTTTTACCAAGCTCGTCATTTAAATAAAAGAACTTGTCTAGCAAAAGACTACAATGTCAGACGAATTATTTCAAGGTGAAATCTAATCCCATATAATAAATTAAAAAACACAAAAATATACTTTCTCCATTTTAAAATATAAGCAACGATTTTATCCGACATATGGGTCTATGTGTGTGTTGATTTTATATAGAATTTGATAATGAAAGATTTTTTTTATTGTAATAGTTATGAGGAGATAATGAGTATAATAAATGATCATTATTTTGATATTTTTTTATGTAAAAATATTATTAAATATAATATTATATATATATATTTTGAGATTGTTCAAATAAATAAATATTCTTTATATTATGAAACAGTAACAAACTCTGGTAAACAACCTACCAGCGTTGATAATGGAGCAAACGTATGTTCCAATCTGACAGATCACAGCTATTACTCCAATTATAAAGCGAAGTCTTGTCACAGAAGTCACCGTTAAAACTGTGGTGCCAATCACCCCATAATAGTAATATCAATGAATACTACTACAGCGATTCGTCTTCTCTTATCCTCCCGACTCTTCGAGGAAAATGCAAAGTTAACCAAATTAAAAAAAAACTAGCCATGAAACAATATGTCACATTGGCAATGATGACATAGAAATTATTTTAGTGCACAAATGGCAACCTGTATAAGATCCATAGCATACAGCTAAGGAAAGCAGACAAGTGTCACCTTCCTGAATATAGCATCATTCCTACATCTCCAAATTTGGTAAACCATAGCACAAAACAAGGTCCTGGCAAATCTCTTCTTGAAGCTTGAGCCCATCAGCTGCGCCGTCATTAGGTCCATATTTTCAGAGCAAGATCGAACAGGAGGATTAACAGCACATCGTTGTTGAAGCTGAGGCTATACATCTAGTAAATGTACAAGAAAAAAAAAAAGTGGTCATGAGACTTAATCTCCAGCTAACAAAAAATACAACGATGTCGCATAAGGCGGATGAAGAGAGACCATGGTCGACAGCGACCTTGCTTATCTGTTGAAGTTCTTGCCGATTTTTGGACAGCAGTGTTTAGTACCAAGAAGATCATAACATGAACACATAATATGAATGAATAGAAACATACGGTTTTTCATTGATCAGAAACAATGTTGCATACAGTTAGGAATCAATTTGTTTTCCACCATCGGAACAATGACATGTACAAGTGGAACTAATATGTACAACTTTAACGACAACAAACAAGGGAGAAGCTTGCTCGACAGAACTTAATTAGATTGAAGCGACAGACCACCACGATCCAACGAGCAAGGGCGCCGAGGCTGCAGCCTTCCGTTTAAGGCGAGGAGGACATGACTTGTAGCACCTAACATAAGAACATCCTTTTCGCTCCCGCTCAACGATCTCTAAGACTTTCTTGGGCAGATTTTCTTCGCCATACCAATAACAGTTCTTCAACTCTCGTCGTGCTACATGGCACAACTCGTCTGCAACCCCGTTTGCCTCTCTGTGAACAAAAGTGATATCGCACGACTCAAACAGTGCTTTCACAACCTGAATCTTTGTGACCACTTCCATGTTGTATCTATCGTGGAACCGAACGCTGTTTACTGTCTCGACCAGGAACTTGGCATCACCCTCGATCCATACCTTCTTCAAACCCATCCTGACCTTCATGATCAAAGCGATTTCAATGCAACGACATAATGCCATCGTCTCTCCGCAATAGCTGTTTGTATCGTAAGGTAGAATCTCCGCAAAGGCGAAAAGAACAGAGCCATCGGAGGTCGAAAAAACCCCGATCGAACGGCTTGATTGCGTTCTGGGGAGAAACCGCCGTCAAAGTTAACTTTCAAACAGCCGGGCTCCGGCGGCATCCAGTTACCCAGACGAAAACTTGATGTAGACATGATTTAGACAAGGAACACAGCCTCAAGGCTGAGCAGAGGAACTGGTGAAGACGTATTGTTTAGTCGGAATTCAGTGGTGGCAGCGACAATATATATACCTATCGTTTCTAGTATAAGATGATTTATCTTTATTCAACCACTAGCTTAAGACACAAGCAACCACCGGCCTTTAAACCATTGAAATGATATAAAATCATTTTGAAAAAAAAATAAAAAACAACTTTGCAACTAATTCACGAGTGAGGACCGTTTGCCTTGCCTCATAGAAAATGCTATAAGATGTTATTGAATGATAATAATAAGTTATGATTGATTCTAATCATATATTCCTTCCGATCCCATATTATAAGCAATATTGTCAATCATTGCACTATTCAATATATATTTTGAAGAATTTTTTTGTCTTAATGACGTAAAAAAATTATGTCACTGATGTCAGGTTAAAATACATAACTTAAATTATCATTATTATTTCACGATAATTTTTTAAAAAATGATGTTTGATCGTCCCGCGAGACAAGTCCAACTTCGTCTCGGCCAGTGTGATTTTCAAATTGTTATTTATAGTATGAGACGAATGAAATAATAGTAATAAATAGTTTGATGGTTGATAAAATAACAACTTAATGCTATTTTATATGGACAAAGATAATTTTGATTTTAAATTTAAGTAGAATATCTACTTATAGTTGCCGTTACAAGCTGTGTCAAATATTCTCTAAATATCACAAAAAATGCTTAAAGTTAATTTTGATCAACTTTAGCCTTGACCAATATAAGAACACGAAAAATTTTGTAATTTAATTTTACGATAATTAACATGAATAATTAATTATCGTAAGTTATAATTTATTTTCTGTAGTTAAAAAGGTTTGTTTGACTATATAATAGGGAAATAATATAAAATATGAATGAAATATGACCCTAATACGTAAATACGATGAAATACTATATCAATATGAAAATATCGTATTTATATGAAAATGACTTAAACTTAATTTTGTCACTTATTTTTTTTTATGTCAATTTCTAATCCACCTAAATTAAATTAATTATCCACTGATTATTTACTGATTTCCCACTAATTTTCCACTTAAACTATTTTAATTAATTTACTTTTCTATAAATACAAGTTCTCTTCTCCTTAAAAATTCATTACAAACATAAGACAAAACATTTCTTATCATGCAAGATTAGTGCTAAGCAAGAGAAGAGAAGAAGAAAAAGTTTGAGATGAAGTGGAGAAGATAGATGGTAAGACGAGTAGGACGTGAAACCTTTATCGTTATTAAGAGAAGTTAATCATCTTGATTAAATTTTTTGTGAAAAATTATCCACTATTTGATAAATTCTGATATTAATATATCAAGGAATTGTTGTAATGCCTTCATTGAGTTAAGCTTATTCTTCAGAGATCTGTGTTGTAATAATATACGTCGCGAGGACATAGAGAGATTGGAGATGTAGATCCCATAACTTCTATGAAAGTTGGAGAAGTTGTTTCCTCCAATTTTTTTCAATTATATAGAGTACTTGTCTTTGCATCTTTCATATAAGGCAAATATTGCTCGATCTGTGCATTATAGATGGATGCATCCTTTCGAGAGGTATATCTCATTAAGCAGTATGAAGTAATTTTTCCTATATTAAAGGGCTTTTTGAACCAATGGTCGTTGAAGGGTTTCAAATTATGAATGATATCTCTTTTCAGGTTTCTATTTTACTTGAAAAGTAAAATTGATAACAAGATACATGTCGATGGTTCCATTTGTGAAACATATCTTATGAAGAAGCAGAGCAATTTTGGCCAATATTACTTTTGGAAAAAGATGGACACAAATGCTCGAAATCCCCCTCACAACTTTGGTGTTTCAAACGAGCCTAATGATCCTAATTTGTCAAGTGTGTTTTATAAGTATAAGGGATATGTCATGAGAAAGGGAAGAAAGGATACGTTAGCTGAACAAGATAAAAAAAACGTTTATAGATTTATTCTACGGAATTATGAACAAATTATTTTTTTTGAGAGGCATGGAAACCAATAAAAATTCTACAGAATAATTTAATAAATTTTATATCACATATCAAGTGTTATAAATCATAGACTATTTAGAGTTAGAAATTTTGAGAAAACGACGTTTAATATCCGTCCATGAAATGTGGAGCAGATTTAGAGATTTGCAGTCTTCGTGGCTCCAAAACTTTGTGAGTAGAATGAGCCATAGAAGAGATCGGGTGATTTTCACGAGATCGGAGTCAATGAGAAGATGGATGATGTTTATACAAAGGAACCAATATCTATGTCTATCTATCGATGAGTGTCGCGATCGAGGGATCATCACCATACAAAAGCCTATTCGTGAAAGAGGGGTTGATCGTCGATCGTCTGCTCCACTAAATTCAACCCAATGTTAGATTAGATCAAACAACACTTTTCATATTATTATCACAAATATTCAAAGTATTGTTTTTTATAGGAAAAAAAATACATGGAAAAAATCTTTCATAAAATTATCTTTAAAATGTTTTAAGGATCTGTTTAGTTATTTCGATTTATGATCTTTCATTTTCTTCTCATTAACTGATGAAAATATGTATATTTATTTTTCATTTATGTTTTAAAAATAAATAAAACAAAATCAAAAATTAAAAATCAAAAAATATAATTTTCTCATTCCATTGTTTGTTGCCACCACGAAAAATCAAAAAATAATTTTCATTTTTCATTTTTTACTTTATTTTAAATATAATATTTAAGATCTTTCTCATAAAAATTATTTTTGTTTTATATAGTAATTACCATTTTTTTGATTCTTTTGTTATTAATTTTGGTTTTTTAGCGGACAACCTTCATCTGAACAAATTCCATCGCTTGTTATAAACACTCTATCCGCCGACCCCCGCCGCCGGCGAAGAATGGAAGAATCAAAGGCGGCGGCGTACTACGACGAGCTGACCCGCAAGGGCGCCGCCGCCGCAAAATTCAAGCAAGGTCTCGGCTTCTCCTCCTCCTCCCAGTCTACTCCCTCCACCACCGCTTCTTCATCATTGAGCAATTTCGTGAGAGCGTTGAGTCCAACAAAGCTAGGGTTTATACAAAAACAAGCACAGGTGGATAGAATTCATGAGAAATTGAAGAAAAAGGGGGCGGATTCATCTGGGTGTGTGGGAAATGGGGAGAGGGGGAGGGAAAAGGGTAGGGATTGGGATGATGAGAGGAGAGGGGGAGATGAGGAGGCGAGGCGGGCGAGGCGACGGTCGAGTAGGGAGAGGGAGAGGGGTGATGGGAGGAGGAGGAGTAGGTCTAGGAGCTTGGAAAGGGATGATGATTATGATTATGATGAGAGGAGGGATCGGAGGAAGGATAGGAGGAGATCTAGAAGTGTGGAAAGGAATGGTAATGAAGGGAGGCATAGAAGGAAAAGGGGGGAGAGGAGTAGGAGTTCGGAGAGGGCGAGGGAGCGGAGGGAGGAGGAGAAGAGAGGGAGAGACGGAGGCAGGGAGGTGAGGGCTGTGAAGAAGGTGAAGAATGAGAAGAATGGTGTGGTTGATTATGCACGATTGATTGATGGGTATGATCATATGGTATGCTTGCTCGGTTTCAGATTTGGAGCCGTTAACGTTTAGTTGTATGTTAGGCATTCACATCAGAATCTCCATTTACATTATTTGGAGAATCAGTCCTCATCAGTGTGGATGTTTAAGAGGAGAAGAAGAGATTGTGATGTGAAACATCTGTTTACCAAATCTCTAGTTCTGATTAAGTAGGATACATACCTACTCTATTTTTCATACTGAAGTGCAAGTGCTCTAAGTGTGATTTGTTTCGGTGGTTTGTGTTGGTTGCAAATGCTTTTGAGATCATGGCTAGTTATCCTATTGATTGGTTTATCATGACCGAGTATGTTGAAGTTGATTTTGTGCCTAGTGAGAGTCCTATGTGAAGGAGCCATATATGCCAAGACATTATTGGTCCTTGGCATTGGAATTTGATGGTCGGTTTGTCAGCTATATGTGCATGTTCTGTGGTAGATTGCAAGCAAAGATCACTTAGAAACTGCAAATAGTGATGCTTAATGGGGAAAAAAAACAGAAACTTTACGTGAAAGAGTAGTATAAGAGATATAGGGTAGATGATATGCTCTTTTTAATATTTGGAAGCTGCAACACCTTTCTAATTGATGCTTAAGGATATAACACGGTCATCTGCTGGAAATTTGACAGACACCTGCGGAAAGGGTAAAAGCCAAGATGAAACTTCAACTCTCACAAACTGGTATTACCGTCTCGCCTTGTACCCCATTAGTATTCATCTGTTTCCAGTTTCATTCTTTATTTTTGTGACTGACTTTCTTCTTATCACAGCTGAAAAGGATTCGATGTTGGGCAGTGGCTCAGGATGGGAGCGGTTTGACTTCGACAAGGATGCCCCTGTTGATGATGAAGAGATGGAAGGTAAAACCAAAACCTAGTGGAACAAGAGTCCATATTCAGGATCTTATTCAAGATACGGAACAAAGTCCGTTTTATCTGTCCAAGACTTCCTAGTGGCTACTTTAGCTAATGGCCCCTCTAGTTCGCAGATCTTGTGGCACTATGCATAGTTCTGTGGGATTGGACGTCACGTCTCATACATTCTTTTGCTGCCTTTGTAGTTGCTGATGATGATGCGGCTGTTGTCAAGCGCATTGGTCAAAGCTTCCGGTTTTCTAAAGTTGAGGTACCGCTTAAACCATGATGCCTTGTAGTTCATTGTGCATGCATTGAACTTTACGAGGTTTAATATAGATCAGGAACTGGTGTCAATGAATCCACCCTTTTGTGATGGATAAAACACTCGGTCTACTTCTATTAAAATTAAACTGCTACCATTGACTAGTACAGTTGTGTTATGTGCAATTTGTTTGTGTTTTGAATGTTGAAGGCAAGACGAGAGGAAGAAATCAGGGATGCTCATGACGCCGCAATGTTTGGAGCACCTGTACTTCCTCCTTCTGTCTCTTCAGAAAGCGAACAAGATAGTGACAATGAGATGAGGGAGACAAATGCAAAGGATACTGCTACACATCTCATAAGTGATAAGGTGAGTCCATGAGACTCGTTTACCAGTTACCTATAATTTAGTTTAACCTTGTGGATGGTTGGCTGTTGATTGCCGGCTTGACATACAAAATAACATCTCTTGAACGTTTGCTTTAATACACAAAAACTTATCAAGGCTAGGCAATATACCTAGAAGTTCACCTCTTATGCGACTGAGTTATTAGCATTGTTTTTTGCACTTCAAAGAGAAACAAAAAAACTAATGTGTAAGTGAGCTCTGATGCTAATTCAAAACATGATAATCGTGATAGGTACTTGCAAAGCAGCAAGGTTCTTGGCGTGATCGGGTTCGTAAGGGTGCACCATGAAAAGTGATCTTAGCCGAGATGATGGATGATGCAGCTGTACAATGAGAGAGCTCTTATCTTTTGGATCGCCTGATTATCGTGATCGAGACCCTCCTTGCTGGAGTTCATCAACGATTAAGTTTGAAGGCATGTTGCTCACTAATACTTGCATGCATCGCCCGTTTGCTGTTGGACACATCATAGCATGGGCGCTTCAGCTTTTTGGTGGATGGTAAAAAAGCATGGAATGCAGCATCAATCAGCATAGAGATTGTCTGAGGTGTGAATTTCATTCAGCGGTGACCAGCTTCATAGTTGATAACAAGGTTGCTCCTGTTGGTTATCAGATCAAGTCTACCATGGGCTCAAGCCAATGGAACGGCCTGTAAAGTTATGAGCTTCATGCACTGAGGCCGGATGCCGCCATGCTGGGTGTGGAATCAATCATTGCTAATGAGCAGCACAAGACTGCAACAGTTTATGTACGTTGTTGGTAGTTGTCTGACTCTTACCTTGTTCTTTACCGACTATGTTTTGCAACCAAGTGTAAAATTTCCCATGATAACAGTTTGCATTACCTATCTTATGCTCACTTGTATGCCTAGTACAGTGGATTTTCAATTTTCGTGTTGATTAAAGCTGCGGAATATGGTTCAGTATGGATCATTCAATTTGAGCTTTCAAAATAGCATCGATTTTAAGGATTCGGATCACTGGAAGGGCGAACCAAAATAATCAGGTGATGTCTTATGAGAGAATGAAGTTCAAGAAGGGGCCGCAACAGCATTGCATAGGTCTACTCAATTTCTCAGAGATGTTACCAAGTTTCTCTTCGAACAAGAGTCAAGCGACAGCCAATCAACAAGAAATGATGTTATATAGTATCTGTCCAGTAAGAAACAATGATACGTGCATCGTTCATCTATTGATCATCAAATCTAGACTGTAGTTCAAGCATATAACAAAGGAGAGACCAAAGATAGAGAACTCGGAGTGTGTTAGGTGAACCGCAAAGGCAAAACTACAGTATTATCTCTTCCTGAACGCTAACATTGAGAGTCTTGTTCGGGAGCACGATGCTATTTATCACGACAACTTCATCTTCTACCGTGACGGCCTCCCCTGAATCAAAACATTCCAAAGATGGGAACAAAATGTTACAGGCAAAGCGAGGATAGGATAGTGCACAAAGAATATGATAACGTGAATATATGTACCCAATATTGTTATCCCAAGCTTGGCATTGTAATCTCCTCCTGCCTGCAACAATCAAATGCTTGCAGGTTAACAAATGAAGACGCTTAAAACAGTGTTAACTAAATGAGACAAGACGGTGCAATGACATTAGTCTGAACATTGTTCGCTTACCTGTGCTCGAGACCATTTTCCGATAGAAGACTTCCATCCCACAATCGAATGAATGACAACTGCATTCTCCTGAAGAAGAATGTGGCACCAGTGTTATTCATGACAAACGGCTGTTGGGTTTCATAAAGCGACGCTATTGGAAATTTGATAAGGAGGGATATGACAGCCTCGTAAAATTTGTTATGTACCTTTATCTCGACATCATCTAGGATAATACAACTGATGAGCCTAGCGCCCGCTCCAATCCGAGCATTCGCAGAAATCGAAACATTTGGACCAATCTGTCAAATCATGTTATTGAGAGGTCGGATAGATAGCAAAATCACCAAGAACTACTTAAAGAAAACTAGGAGTCATGGCCCAACTGGTTTGAGATTGTAGATCTCGGCCATTGTTCCGGTGTTTAAGTATCAAATCCCGGCAGATGGAGCATATGGATTGACTAGTCCATTTACTGCTTTGCGGTGCAAATTTATGTTGTGCACGGTTTGGGACTAAGATGATTTTACAGCACAAAGAGTGAAGCATATTATGCGATAGCATACCTTAGCTGCAGGATGTACTTTTGCCGAAGGGTGCACATAAACATCGCCGACTATGGTGGCACTCTTTGTACCATCACCATTGGCCAGGAGACGAGGAAATGTGACTCGATATTGCGCAAGATACAGGCCTGAGCATTTTAGAGACATTCTGCAGCATTTTATTTATTTTTTTGGGAATCATCAGATGAAAACTATAGGCACTGTGTGGATGAAGAGGGTACCGTAAAAGAATGTGTACGCTTGGATGTATTATTTACCCTGGAGTCTTGATCTGCTCCCAGAAGTCCATAGTTTCATATGTATATAGTTGCTTCTTCCCGGCAAGAGGCGAAAGAATATCTTGATCCAATCTGACAAATTCTGTAGAGATGCTCCTGCTGAAGAAAGATTGATCAATGATCAGGGGGAAAAAAGAGGAAAGAAAAACCCGCCCGCTCTTCATGTTATTTCGAAGATTATTACAGGACAAACAAGCACGCAACACAAAAACCTGATCTACCAGCTAACCGTTCCGTAGCATAATGAACATGAGTACATGACTGCTACTATGCTACATCGAGTGAGTAGAAGCATTTTCGGTATACAGAAAACAAATCCAGTTTACACTCCATAAAAGAACGAAAAAGAAAAAGGAAGTTCGACCTGCAGTTCTCGAACAACAAATCTATCACGCTGCAGTCTTTTACAGTTTTACTTATGCGGAAGCTCACAGCAGATTAATGGATCACAATTTTGAAACCATAGTAGTGAATTCAGAGCGTTGAATTAGCAAGACAAAACTACCTCGAAGCAGGCTGGAGGGCTTCAAAGCTAGATATGCGTCTAAGGTTAGCTGCATAAGATAAATTGAGGAATCACCATCAAAAGACCCTCAATAATTGGTGCACTTATTTATGAATATGAACGGAATGATTGATACTACAAATAAACAACGGTATGAGAAAATTACAGTCTATTGACCGCTAGTAGATTTTATTGAAAGTAATTCAAGGTACTATTAGACTGGCTTATATACCAAATAGGTATTTGGTTTCGCATCAGGTAATGGAAAGATTAATCACATCTAAGCAAGATTTCTAGTACCGAAAATCTGATGATTGTAAGTATCTATTGCGTAAAACTGAAAGTTCTCCTACCTCTATCTTTTCTTTGTGTGGAGACACCCTGGATGACTGTAAAAATATCAGGCGTAAATACGTATACTCCGCAATTAATTCTGTCACTAACCTGCACGATAAAGCTATATCAGCGTGCTAATTAACCACGGAGTGATAAAGCAAATGCTTAGAAACAAAGTGAAACCTTAAATAAGTAGGTCGGAGAAAATGGTAAGGTATCTTTTACATACAAAAGTTTCGGGCTTCTCGGTATAATGCAATAGTTCATTAGTTTCTGGGTCAGCTACTAGTTCACCAAACTGATTTGCTGATTCGGCAGAAACCTGTGCATAACACATGTATTTGAACACAATCCAGAAGTTAGAAATTCCAAATAGAAAGCAAAATAAAAAGGAAACTATAACATTAGACCATTGATAATCCAAAAGAAACCATATATTCATCAACCTTGCTAACTAAAATGGTTCCTAATCCCCCATATCTTCTATGAGCCCCTGCACATCAAATCAAAGGGAATCAATTATCAATCACAGGAGCTTGAGTCCTCACGGTCGGTACAGGAATGTAGGTGAAAAGGTTATTGAAGTGGAAATTGGAAACTGAATGATGTTGAAACAAGAATTACCTAACATTTCTGGCAAAGGAAAGCTACAGCAAACATCACAGTTCAACAAAAAGATTTGTGACTACAAAAGGAAAAACATAGAAAGTCAGAGCCAATTACAAGCATCTCAACTTAACTAGCATAAAGACAATAGTTCTCATAAGTTTGATGATAAGTAACTCTGAAAGTTAAATGAAGAGATATAAACCGGGTTGTCTTCCAAAATCAAGTCTCTGAAGTTATAGAGTCCACCCGCTGAACCGTGTGGCTTATCTTCCTTCAAGTATCTAAACCAGCATGAAAAGCCATAAGAAAATATTCAATAAAATACAATAAATGGTTTTTGCATAACGTTAAAATACTATACCTGACCGGAACTTTGAGCTCATTAGACACTGAAGACACAAACAAGGCGAACTCACGCTCTTCATAGAAACCAATGAGAAAGATCTGTGCTAAGTTTGGGATCTAGAATCACAAGAATACAGGAAAAAAAGGTCTCAGCCAACTACCAAAAACGAAGCAAATCTGTTTTGCGGAGTGAATATAGCTTGGAGAATATACCCTTTTGCAAGATGAAATAGGATGATAAACCATAGGCTGTCCAGCTAAAGGGAAAAGGGGTTTTGCCACATTGATCGACAATGGCCGGAATCTAGTACCTACAACAGTATTGAAAAAGAGGAGAGAGCCTTCATCACAAAAATGACAAAAATGGAATAAAATCCACATCAAAGAACCAAGCAGAAAGGATACACCATTACTATACTCTGTCTTTCACTCTCGATATCCAGGTTATAACTTCAAAAAGGCCATTTAACAAGTTACAAAATAATTGCTATCATCAGGAAACTATACAAGTCAGGAAACTTGTTTGAGCAGAATTTGATCAAATAAAGACTCAACTGATATCCATAAGCAACTACTAGTGCCAAGAAAATTGAAGCAGAAAAGAAAAAAATCCAATCCAATCACGAGAACTGTCGAAGGCGTCTGAGTTTAAAGCAAAAGTATCAAAAATAACACATAAATTGAATTTCTGCAGTATATATGGCTATTTTAATGGTACTGTCGCCTTCCATCTTTGGGATCCCTCCTTGATCCTCATGATACTACAACCCCATATTTTGTGCATCCGAAACAATGTACCGAAGCGTGCTTCGAGCCTTAAGTCCAAAAAATCTATGCTACAAGCAGCTCAACATAAAGAAATGCTGTGTTTTGCATTCCACATAACATAGATCGTAACAACAAAACGACTCCCAAATTTCCTAGCAGGAGAAAGTCAGAGCATTCTGTCCAGTTCACAATCTGTATTTTCCCAGCAAAACCAATCCGATTCTCACAAATCATAAACATTAAATCACCAATAACCCAACTAGCCGAAAGGTAATCTTACGCTTATAACTCAACCAAATAACCAAAAAAGTATCGTCTATTGCAAAACTCAAATCAACCCATCAACCAACACAAACCCTTCCTCCTCAACCCCTTCCCATCAAAGCCAACAACATTGAATCAAAATCAGCATTTTCATACCTTTAGTGGGTCCACCCACCATGATCACAGCAACAACACTCTCATCAGAGCTCCCCATTGTTGATTCTATCTACCTATCTGAAACCCAACTCACAACTCAAAATCAGAGAGATACGAATAGAAAATCAAGGGTTTGTGAATCTGGGCATCGTTGTTTTGGGGTATATGGAAATGGGTAGGGGAGAATTTGGAGCGGGAGATTTATTTTGGGAGTTGGGTCGGGTGAGCAGCACTTAATCTGGGATTGGAGCAGGGGAAACAGAGGAGAAGACTCACCATTTTATGTGGAGTCTTTGTGTAAAAGTATGATTATTGTGAGATGTAAATCATGAGTGAGATGGTCTATTCGCATAAATCATGTCACTTGACTTTTATGCATCCATTGTAATTTAATAGAATAAAGTTGGTACAGTGTTACGGCCAAACCATCTAGATATCATATTCAATGCACTGTATAACGAGAATTACGTTCACAATGATCTAATCACAAACAATAATCTAAAAAAAAAAAAAAACTATGCTCGGGGTTTCTTATTATTATTTTCATCTTATAATTATTATAATATTTTTTTATATTATCCAACACGTAATTTGAGAGAATTCATTATTTATGTAAACGACATTATTTAAATTTTTCAATGACCCATAATTATAATACATGATATTTATTATTATTAATATTTTATGATATTTTTTTAAAATAACGTTTGATAGTTCCGTAACATCGATCAAAACTTCTATCACATATGATAAAAAAATTACACTTTTTAGGACGGGGGAGTAATACCTTCTAATTTCATACATGAAATATGGTTGAGTTTATTGTAGTTATGCAAACAATAGAATAAAATGTTATTATTTTTATCTCATAATTCTCGTAATAATATTTATGTATTTTATATTATTCTATACATATGAATATAAATTTGGTTTTCATATCAAATCACATCTGATTGTCACGTAACATGTATTAGGTTAATATAAGTAATTTTTATATAATTATTGATATTTCAAAATAAATTTATAAAAAAAATATTTGATTTTCATAATACGAGTGTAATAATCTTCAGGAGTGAGGGAATATGAATTTTGGATCATAATCAAATCACATCTTGGAGAGGAAGACTATTATAACAGATAATGATGACAATGAGTTGAATTCAAAGATCTTGATACAAATAATGGCGTATGAGTGGCTAAGAAATAGGTTTTGCTTAGAGGAATTATTATGTGTAGTTGTAATCAAGAGAACTATGGTCTTCTACATAAGTAGGAGTTTGATATTGATGTGCACCATGCCCCCATACATATAAAACCTTAACCTTGAGCAGGGACCACTCTGGCTAATCACGGTTAAGAATACTATATTTTATCTCTATAATATTTTGCTCAAATTAATAGTTGATTTTTTTATTATTTATATTGCATTATATTCATAGATTAATAATCATTATATTAACATTGTCATATTTGTGAAGTTAAACTCATAATTTTTAGTTTTAAGCCTCATGATTTCAATTGACGAAAAAACACTTGCTTGTTAATTGAATTTGTTGTTCGACAAATTTGGAATTGTAAAATGAGAATTGAATTTGACTCAAAACTTAAATTACTATTGATAAGAGAAAAATTATTTATTCTATCAAGTTGTAAATGTATTTATGAAAGAACTTGAGAAGTTTATTGTTGCATTTGTGAAAGAATTTGAGAAGTTTATAGTGATAAGTTTTTTTTTTTTTGGGATTAAGCACTACCATCATCAAAATAAAATAAGATAAAAGAAAATTTAAAATATTAAAGATGAAGTGGAGAAATAATGAAGAGCATTTTATAACTATCAATTAAAAAAGGAACCTATATTTATATTATAAAGGACTAACAAAAAAAATTATACATTTGTATTATAGATTTATAGTGATTACTATATGAAGGTTTTTAATGTCATCGGTATTCATCCTTTATTAGGAAGAATATTACACGAATGGAAAACAAATATTGATATGAGTGCATATTATCGTGTCGGATTAAAATATTATAATTTAAATATAATAAAAAGAGTATTATTTAACATTGTATTTTGATGTGTTATTTTTTTTGATATTGAATACTCCTTTCGTTCTAAAATATAAGTAACGGTTTGACTTGACACGTAGATTTATATGTAAGTTGAATTTGTATAAAATTTGACAAAGAAATTTTTTTTTTTTTTTTTTTGTTATTGGGATTTACTCTAACAATTATTAGAATAGATAGTGAATATATTATAAAAAATGATGATTATTTTATATGAAAATATTATTAAATATGATATATTGTATATATTTTAAAACGATCTAAATAAATAAATGTTATTTATATTATAAAACGAAAAAAATAATATATTTAAAAATTTTTTGATCTAAAATTATATATTTAGGCAAGTGTTATTTGTTTTTTTACCATAAATTCAAAGAATCTTAGTTGATTATCACACCAACTATTCGGAACTTAAATGATTTTATTTTCTAACGATATAGAGTAATCAACGTGAAACGAAAGTTATATGTTTGAGGCTAAATTTTCTATGAGCAGCCACAAACTCAGTTTTTTCATGGCAATGCAAAAAATCCCCAAAAAATGCAGCAAACCCCAAAGCGAAAACGTCCTCATCAGCACAAACCCCACACCAAACCCATCCCCACAAACCCTCAAAACCCCACAGAGCCATACCCAAATCACGCAAGACCAACCCCAGACGAATGCCTTGCAGTCCGCGACGAGCTCCTGCGAATTCACGGCTTCCCAGTTGAGTTCCGCGAGTATCGAAACCAAAGACAAAGAGCCCAGTGTAACGGATTATCGAATTCCGATGATGGTTCGGATCAAAATGGGATTGGGTTTGATGGGACGGGTCGAAATGGTGATGGGTCGGGTCAAAATGGGAATGACTTTGATGGGTCTGGTCGAAATTTGATTGGGTTTGATGGATCGGGTCGAAATGGGAATGGGTTTGATGAGTCGGGTCAAAATGGGAGTGGGTTAAGTGGGTCGGGTCGAAATGGAATTGGGTTTGATGGGTCGGGTCAAAATGGGGATGGGATTGATGGCTCTGGTCAAAATGGGAATGGGTTGAATGGGTCGGGTCGAAATGGTGATGGATTTGATGGGTCGGATCCAAATGGGATTGGGTTTGATGGGTTGGGTCGGAATGAGATACGGGCAAATGGGTCGGTTCGAAATGGGGATGAGATTAATGGGTCGGGTCAAAATGGGGATGGGATTGATGGGTCGGGTCGAAATGATGAAGTGACGATGAGTGTGTTGGATGGGTTGGTGAGTGTTGTGATTTCGCAAAATACGACTGATGTGAATTCACAGAAGGCTTTTGGGAAGCTGAAGAGTGAGTTTCCAACTTGGGAACAGGTGATTTTGTTTGAGAGTTTTGTTGATTGAAGCTTTGATGCATCATGATGAGATTATTGGAAAGGTTTTGTGTTTCTGGATAGGAACAGTGTTCGTGAAGCGATCGCTGTTTAGTGCAACGAGATGATCTTTGATCTATCATCTTTGTGTTTAAAACGAGAAAAAATCGAAAATGGATGAAATCAGTGATCAAGATTTACTTGTTCCGCCTAGTTTGGTAATTGGTATCCACCAATTTATTGTGTTTTATGCATTTGGTTTTGGAGCGGAATGTACAGTTGATTAGGAACTCCTGGCTAAGGGGTGCTATAGGATGTTGATTTGGTTACTGATTCAGAATGAGATATTTAATTCAAGTTTGACAAGGGGAGTGTTTTTTTTTCCCCGTAGCTGATAAAAATTTCGCCATTGTAGGTTCTTGCAGCAGATTCAAAACTGATAGAGGATGCTATCAGGTGTGGAGGTCTAGCTCCTACCAAAGCTTCTTGTATCAAGAACATATTGGCGTGCCTCATGGAGAGAAGACGGGAACTATCATTGGAGTACCTGCGAGACATGTCGGTCGAGGAGATTAAGGCAGAACTCTCCTCGTTCAAAGGAATCGGACCCAAAACTGTATGTATCAGTACTATGTAGTTGATGCCAACAAAATTTTCTCCCCTTCTAATGGACTTGTAAATCGATTTAGCTATGTTTCGTTGATAATAATTGTTTACTTGCTTAAATATCGGATGACAGGTAGCTTGTGTTCTCATGTTTCATCTCCAGAAAGATGATTTCCCGGTGGACACTCATGTATGTTTCGACATTTTTTTAAGAATGAATCAGCTCAGTATAATGTTTATTTGACTGGCTTTGTTTTACTCCAGATATTTCAAATAGCGAAAATGCTTGGTTGGGTACCTGCAGCTGCTGACACGAAGAAGACTTACCTTCACCTGAATCGATGGATACCAGATGAATTGAAGTTTGATTTGAACTGCCTGTTGTTCACTCATGGCAAAGTATGCAGTGGTTGTGCTATAAGAAAGAACAAGCAAGAAAAGAAAGATTTGAGCATGAAGTCTTGCCCTTTACTGAAGTATCGCGGTTTTGCTTGATTCGACTTGCTGTTTGCAAAGATGCAGCAAACATGACCCCTCGCTAGAAATTCTCAGGTCTATGGCGTTATCAATTGCCTGCAGAAGAAAATGATCCCATGTGCTTGTCAATTACACATTTTGCTAGCCATATATGCGGTCGTGCAACAGCATCAAATGCGGCTGGGTTAGAAAGCGGCGTATTGGTATTGCAGATGCAGTGAGTTGAAAGGCGTGAAGGCGCAAACCTAAGGAAAGCATTCAAGCAAGGACGTTAGACAACAGCATCCTTGCCGTTGCTTGTTTCGTCTAACAGCATCCTTGCCGTTGCTTGTTTCATGTCTCATGTCTCATTTTTCTTGTTCTAGAAACAAGAAAGAACTGTTTGTAGGAAATAAGCGCAACGGTGGTTCAACGGAGTAAATCTTACGAGTCTTAACATTCAATATCTAGTTGGAAGTCGTTGTAGTATTACTTAGCAACTAAGAAAGAATCCTTCTAAGATGGTACACTTCCCAGGATCTATAATCCTATGTGGTCACCGTTATGAATGAGTAAGATCCTTGCGTGTTATTCTCCTTGTCACCTTACGTTTGTTGAAGTTTGACACTGACATATATTTTGAGAAGTCATATGTATTTTCTGAAGTTTTTTGTTTTGCTGTTACCACATGATGTTTTTAAGGTAGAGGGATGATTGAATAATTGAAAAAAAGAGTTTGTGATAAGTTACTCGTGTAATGTCTGGTTAAATCATTATAATTTTAAATTAATGATTGGAATCAATAGTGAATTTCTCTTTCTTTCTTCAACCATGTCAAAATGAGTTTTCATTTTTTGTTGTTGATTTAGAGATTCAACTATTTAGTCACACCAATTATTAATCATCGTTATATTTGATATGAAACGAGTTTATTATCTGATTTTAAAAATTTGCTCTCTTTGTCTCGATTTCGTTATGACAGTTTGATCTTGCTCATTTAACGATATAAATTACTTTTTCGTCTCATTATTATTATGATATATAAATATTTTATATTATTATTTATACATTAATATAATTATCTTTTTCATATTAAATCTCATCTGATTTTTCCGTAACATATATTATATTAAACTATATAACTTACATAAAAAAATAAATTTGATCGTTCTTACACACGTGCATATCAAACTTTGTATCGATACATATATTAAGTTAAACTGTTATAATAATTATAAGAAGAAGAAAATATTATTTATGTTAGATGATGTTCAAATATTCCCAAATTTTTTTAAAATAATTTTCCATGAAATTATCATAAAAGAAACGATATAGTGAAACTCGACGACTCTTCCCTTATAAAATCCACAAAACCCAACAAACACCATCGAAATTTCATCCCCCTTCACTATACCACTGAATATTCAATCTAACGTCAATGGGTCGTCAATCAAAGGATGGGCCGGGGCCGCTGAAATCGGCGGCGGTGGTGATGAGCGCGTTGGCGTTCGGGTGGCTGACGGTCGAGCTAGCCATGAAGCCCTGGCTCAACCGGGCTCGCGGAGCCATCGCTAAATCGGAGCCCGATCGCGATCCCGATGATGAAGACGAGGAGAACGAGGAGGACGAGACCGGCGGCGAGGGAAGTAAGGCCGGTGATCGGTGAGATCCGCCGGAGATGGCGAATTCGGGGTTGTGGTTTTCCGGTTTTGCCCTTTGTTTTTATTGGAAGACTGGGCTGTTGCTTTGTGCAGCAAATGTTGATATGGGAAATTTACATGGTGATACTTTAGTTTCTACGCATTGATATAAGGAGTTTGTATGAACTAAAATCAGTTATGTTTCTGAAAAAAAAATCACTTAATATAATGGTTTTAAATCAATTACAATTTTTTCATATAAGAATTTGTCACTACATATTAACGATGTTTCGATTAGATGTTTTGGTGACAGAAGCGTGATGAATCTTCTAGTGTCAACAGTAGGGTTTCGGAGAGACAAAGCAGCTAGACTTGTGTATGCTTCACAACTTTTGATCCAGTTGTATCATACGGTAATGATCTCACTGTTTCATACGACACAAATGATGGTTACCACTTACAAAAATCAAAGTTCTGTGGAGTGTATGTATGACAAAGAGAGGATCTATGTAGTATTGGTAGATACTGGCCCGTTTCCGATGCCCTCTTCGAAACGAGATGAGTGTAAAGTTTACACAGCGACAGGATCGGCGCTGAACTCTGATCACCAAGTTCATCTTTTGTATCATCACATCTTGCAAGCATTCTTGTCGTTACACGCATCTTCCTGTTCAATCGGCAAGCAAGATGCACAAATGAGAACAACAAATCTTCATAACAATCAATCTATTCCTCTCATTCTGCTGGATATGATCCTTCTGTCCTTTAAGAGAAGACTCAAGCTTGAGTATCAAGTTTTTTCGTGACCACTTTCTGATCAATAGTATCTGTTGAAAGAACTAGGGTAGTGAAAATGCTAGGGTGGATATAAGTAAGTTAGCCTAAGGGCAAGGAAAGCAGTTATAAGATCGGTCGAAAGCATACTTTGAAGGCCACTGGGCAACATGTGACTAAAAATAAAATGATTTGTAGCGAGGGTGCAGAATGAGATACAGAACGAAAAACTTGTACTAACAATATATGGACATATCACATCATGAATGAACGTTGATATGTAGAGTTCTGATATACTTGTACCTTATTCTTTCTTCTTAATTCAAGAACCTCCTCCAAAGGCGGGCGGCCTAACATGAACAATTTGGTGTTGATTAGTAACATGAATCTGATAAAAAGAAAACACATGCGGAAAGACCAATACAGATTTGAAGCCCGGAGAATGCACCAGCGCCTCTTGATATGCAATGTAAGAGCAATGCTGAGTAGCATGATTCAACTCGTAATTTGATGTAAGTTCTAATCCATACCATGTCAACATCGAGCTTAGTCGAGAAGAACCACACATGTTTTGTATCTCAAAATCTACACATAGAATGTCACTACTACTACTATGAAAAACACAGAAAGGTTGTACTCGTGCTATCTGTTTACCTGTGATCTGAAGACGATATTTAGCCCAAACACCATAAACCGCATCGGCTATTGTAGCAATCTGAAGAGAAGGTCACTCTACCCATCAGCCAAGTGAATGGGAAAAAAACTGAAGTTACAGAAGACATACAACGGAGAAACAGACTGATGACAAGGGAAAAATGAATTCACCGGTTTGTATTTCGTAATTGCATAAAGCCATCCAAGACCAACTGCCTCATACAATCTTCTAAAAGCCTGCAATTAAATTCATCAAGTGACTCTGCTGCTTGGCGTTATGACCCAGATGTTAAAACCAAATCACCCTATAGACAAGAAATAGACTCAACAGAACCCAATAGAAGTCCCAGGACATCCAAAAAAGGGAGCAGCACCCTGAAAAAAAGTATGCGTAGTTCAACAGGAGCATACTTCAACATCTCTGACTACTGTCCCATCTGAGAGGATTGCATGAATTCTTCCCATGGCCTAAAACAATGGAGACAAAGCCATCAATTGCAAATAGAAAGTCACTCGTGAGCGAAATAAGATTAAAATCTCATTTTACACATCCATATTCATTTCAGCCCGTTCATGAGTAAAGTATGTTATGCCAGTGATAGCGTTAGGCAGGACAACGTTGAAACTAATTCAACATGCTATAGTGAATTATGTTTTTACACAAAATAAATTCACCAGGATGAACTCTTTCCGTGGTACATAGATGTGGCCAGCCTCACCTAGAATGAAATATTTAAAAAGACAAATATCTGTCATTGTTACCGTCTTATAGTCGAGTCCTTGGTTATCTTCAGGCGAGTATTCCTCTGAGCTTATATCAACAAACTTGATCGCTTTATACTGCTTATCCCGCTCCCTCAACATATTCACCTGTCAATATAAACATCACATATAAAGCATATCTTGATTAGAACATATTTATTGACTTTTCATTGCTAATCTTCCAAATACAGAAAACCACACATTCAAGTGAGAACCATCCGCAATCAGAACAACCACATCAGGGCGCCATAGATCACAAAACTCAAGCAGCTCGGTGATGCTGAATACTTGATCTTTGCTTTAACATGGGTATACAACTGATCACTCAATCACTTATTAAACAATGACGAACCAGAGCATAAGATATCACATTCACATCATAAGTAAACACGACTACTACTATATATATTTACATTATACTTGAATCAAACACAAACTTTTCCATCAAGCTATTCAAGCATAACTCATACATCATATACTTGATTCCGCATCCACTGACGTTTCACTAATGATCCAATCTCAATATCCACACATACAATCACGAGGAAACCGGAGCACGCACCTCGCGCATACAAAGCGGGCAATCGCCATCATAGAGCATCTTAACCTTCCAATAATCAGAACCCTCTTTACCATCACCTCTCTTTTCATTCACCACTGGCTCAACACTTGCACCATGAACAGCCCTCATCGAATAATACCCAAACCCTAATCAAAACAACATTAACCAAATTCAACACTAACCCGATAAATATATCAAGTTTTCAAAATTGAACAACAACCCTTTTGATGAAATTGATGAAAGTGAAGAAATTTATACCTGATTTGGGAATATGATGATGGGTTGACGAGGAGAGGAGGTGGAGGCCATGATTGGGCAAATGGGTGTTGAAAAGTGGTGATTTTGATGAGAGAAGAGATGGGTTTGCTCTTCTTGCGATAGAAATTGCTCCCCTCAATGCCATTTTCTGTTGTTTTGGTTCAATTTGTTGTTGCTTTTGTTTGATTTGTTGTATTCATGATGAGGAGAAACATCATTTTTGCTGGGGACGTGGAATCAGATCATTCACTCGATTCTCATGGAACAGAATTTGTTAAGCTTCGTCTAATTATAAATTTTTACTGATACTATGCGTTGTGTTACAGTGTAAATTTACTCATTAGTTTGATATAGTATGTGTTGTTGTGGTGCGTGAGCCAGAGAAATTTTGTTATGGGTAAAGGAAGAAAAATTCACACGATACACACATAGGCTTGTGTCAACCATCACGACTCGCCAAAGATAATCAAGTTATACATGAAACATAACCAACAAATTGTCAAAAAGATGCTTGTTTTGCAATTGTTTTTTCCATCCTACATCAGATAGGACAAATACTAAATGGATAGCAACAATGCAAATGTATACTCCATACAGAGTGATTCTGTTTATTGAGTTCTGATATGTTTCAGCTGAATTTCATCCAGAAAATAACAGTATTTCTACTATCTACTTCAGGCACTTGTTGAAACTAAACTCGAAATGTTCTCTTCCTGATCCTACGATCATCCGATCCATACCGCTGTCGTATTTCATGAACTGGAAAGGAAGCTTAACGACTAACGAGAGTACTATCCGATATTGTGCGGGATAATCTGGCAAGGAACTGAGTTCATCCTTCAAATGGAAGGCTGCGTCGTGCTTGGCAATTGTCTCCCTCGTACAAAGTCGCTGAAGAGGTGAAGAGCCCTTGATGGCTGTGCAAAAGGCACCATATGTGCCGCGCCCCTAACTGTGGCAAAGGTTAGCTTCTCTCCATACTGAATCGTCCAGCCACCGACCTGAGAGTCGAGATACAGTTTCTTATGTGAGTTTCCGACAGGGAAAAAATAAAGAAATGTAGAATGATACATTGTAATAATGATATGTCGAGTTTGATTAGATTAGTCATGAATATCATTTCATCCATCAGAATTTGAACTCTTCTGAGTTGCAACTTAAAAGCGGTTCATGAAGAAAGTTCTACTAAAAGCAAGCAAAATATTACCTGGCCTTTGTGATACCAAGCTCCATAGGGGACGGTGGTCGTGAAGTTTAGCTCTTTGGCAAGGCCTCGGACAAGTGAGCGCGAGCCCAACAGTGGCACAACGGAATCTTGGTCACCACTAGAAAAATGAAAAGCCGACTCATCATTACGTTGTCTCAGAGCAATGAAAGCTACAACTCGCCAAAATTCCAAGCACGTTCGTTTTCTTAAGAGTAGCTTTACCTGAAAACCCAAACTGGAACTCCTGCTTGAATAATTTCTTTCAGTGCTGGAAGGATGTCAATATCGGGATCAGTTTCGCTGTAATTTAGAACACTGCAAGACGAGCAAGACACACAGGAGGTCAAATGTGCTATCCATCAAGTTAGTGTTCAGTTATTATATACCCATGGATGTCCGCAGGTTATCTTCATTGATGAAGCAAAGTCTGTCTATGAAACAGCATCATTGATTACTGTCTATGCTATCGCTATTCTGAACTAGATATTCAGAGTGAGAATGAGGAAAGCCGAGGGTGTAGAGAGTGCATACTCGCTGCACATAGACCACGGATATGGCAGATTTGTGCGATTCGCATGGAGAGCCTGTTGCACTTCGGGGAGATTGAAATAGAATCTTCTTTCGTACGTCATGCAAACATCAACTCCAATGCTGATCTTGGTAGCCTGCCAAGTGAAATATCATAAGTCAACTGAGCAGCCAAAACGGCCAATCGAAGCAGCCCAGGAACAAGCAAAAACATTGTCCAGAACACGGTCAACTACAAGCTCGATCTCACGATGTAAATCGAAAAGTGTTATGTAATATCCCAAGGAAATGCTTAAATGGTTTGATAGTACTATCTATATCAACAAGGTGCACCTTTTTTGGGCTACAGGAAAAAAGGTTTCTTAGTTACGAACCCGCGTGTTGGACCCGAATACCGGGGCGTTACACGTTATCTGTATCCTGACATGTCTCTTCAGGCAAGAGCGGCTTGGAACTCGACAATCAAGTGGTGGTCATATCGTGTGCTAAATATATACGACACAAGCAAAGTTCAAATCCGCATTATTTGTCAAAACGATTGTAACTCGATTTCCATTTTAAACTTATAAGATAGTACAAAAATATGATAAGACTTTGTTACCAAAGAGAAAGAGAAGTAGATGTGTGCAAGACTTTGTGTCCAAGGAAAAAGCATACTGTGTTGGTCTGTGGGGTTTCTTGATGACGACCTGCGTGCTGGACCCGAATACCCGGGTCAACCGGGGCGTTACACGTTATCTGTATCCTGACATGTCTCTTCAGGCAAGAGCCCTTTCGGCTTGGAGCATGACAATCAAGTGGTGGTCATATCGTGTGCTAAATATATACGACACAAGCAAAGTTCAAATCCGCATTATTTGTCAAAACGATTGTAACTCGATTTCCATTTTAAACTTATAAGATAGTACAAAAATATGATAAGACTTTGTTACCAAAGAGAAGTAGACATACCGACTTGCGCAATCGAAGCTCCTGCTCTACAATGTCAGGGTAGCAAACATCAAGGATCACGTCGTAGTTGTTTATATAGTCACCAACGATGTTGTTAGCTTCATTAAGCGCGTCGTTGCAAGATTTTGATTCGTTGTGGTTGCCGTCCCAAATGTAGTCATCAAATTGGCAGTCGTTCATGATGGTGAGTCCAACTTCATCCGATATCATTCCGTGTGACCAGAAGTACTCGTAGGTCGACTGAGTATCTGGTCCGAGTCTCAGAAGTGGGTTTCCAATCTGATTCAAAAGACCCAAAAAAGCTTAAGTCAGAACCGAATCGCTAAAGTGACAAGGGATATGAAGATGCAATTGACAGTAGATCTTCTTACAGCAATTCCTTTCAGGTTGAACTTGAAGTCCTTTGAGTACTTATTGTGCTCCAATAGAAGAACTGCCAACTGTGGTATGTAGTGTCCTGAAAACAGAAATATTTTCTTTTACCAGTAGAAAGACGAAGCAAGACATGATCGAGCTACCGAGCTCCTTCGCATCGAAAGAAAAAAACAAGAAAGGTCGCTTATCACCGAGTCAACCTTTCTTGACTAATAAAAACAATGGAGGAATTCAAGGAACACAAGGTATACACCAACCTGCATAGCTCTCCCCGGTGAGGAAAAAATCGTTCCATTTATATTCCGGAAACTTCAGAAACCAGTTCACGAGGAAGACATGCATATCCGAGGCTGCAGGAAGTCAAACACAGTAACAGCTCATGCAGGATCAATATTCCGTGACTCTTACAGTTAAAAAGCGTCAATTTCCAAAAGTAGAGCATGCAATTTTCTAGGCAGAAACACTCTGTTACCAGTTTTCGCATCCCCAGTGGTGTAATCTGATGATGTATTCGAATATGACCAACCAACTCCAGCGGGAGACTCCACAAACAAAATATTTGCAGCTGCAAAGACAATAATAATGACAAACCCGAAAAAAAGTTTCCTAAGCAATAACAAAGTAAATCGATGTTTCGTCAGTTTGACGACATCACAGATGGTTCAACAACTCAACCTCCATGCTAACTAGATGTCTATCCCACGAATCAAAAACAGAGAAAATTTTGTGGGGAGTCCTCTTACTTACAGTATCGCCTTACACGACGGGACTTTGGGGATTTTGAACTATAGATAGGCCGGGGTAGCTTCTAAGAGCCTTTTTAGATATCAAAGTTCAAATCAAAGAGTACTTTTGAAAGAGAGATTCGACCTCGATTCCATGACATTGAATTTCTTTTAAGGCCACGACCGTCACCAGTAGGATAGAAAGGTCCCAATTCTGTGAAGCCACCGCCACCAATGGAGGAGCATCCTGGACCTGAAAACAAACCATGTCTGAAAAATTAACCGAAGCAAAACAATCGAGTAAAAGAACTCATAATCATAGCATCTTGCTGCAAAAGATATTTGAGTACAGAACAATCAGATGCATAGAGAATGAAATTGACTAAAGAAGATAGCAAATGGCAACGCGCCTAACTAGAACTAATTTGCCATTCATCTGTAAACCATTGTCGCACCTTTATCACACTGCCGAAGCGAATATCCATTTGGCCTAGGACCAAAATGGTCACTATGAGATAAAGTCCAAGCTGGATCAACCAGCGATATCATCTTGATTGTCATGGTTCGAATCCTCATAAAACCAACTGTAGGTAACTAAGGGATAGCGACTACTTCCAAAGTCAAGAACAGGAAACCTATAGAAAGATCGAATCAAAGATAATGATATTGACTGGAGTAACATGCCATCAGCTTGAACAATATTGCTAGTGAAAAGTTCATAAACTTATAACACAAGATATAATGCATGGCCCTAACTAGTGACAAACATTAGTGTCATTAAGGGCCTGTTTGGTATCAATGAAATAGATAAGTTTGTTGCTTATTCCTTTTTTCCAAAGACATGAAACAGAAATAAAAAACAAAAAAGCAGAATAAATGGTTTTGTTATGTAAAGTGATTTGATTTTCGACTGGTTTTGGTTTATATACTGACTTGAACAACAATACCAAACAACTTGATTGTTCGCAACACGCAACAAATGGTGATAAAGGCATTCTAGCATATGACCTGCACAGAAGTTTACTTCGACAAACGTCCAAAGCGATCTAACCTTCCACAAAGACACTACTATATCTTCGGAAACAACATGGCAATTGACAAATGACAGAGAAGGAGATCGAGAATGGTCACAACACACCTCCATTGAGCCACAATGCAAGCGGCTTCTTATGAGGCTCATGGACAGCCTCAACAAAGTAATAAAACAAGCTCCTCCCATTCTTCACATCAACATCAACATACCCACCAAAGTGCCTGAACCCTACCCTGGGCTGCCCTGGCAACAACTCGATCAGATCCTCGACAGGGTACGCTCCCGCGAACCCAACCAAACCTATCATTGCCATAATCACCACGATCATCATACATGATCCCGCCATTGTTGATCACTTTCTTGAATGGAACAGTAAGGGAAATGAGAACAGAGGAGTGTTTATAGTGAAAAATGGTGGTGTGTGGTTAGTGATTTGATAATGTGTATAAAAACGCTCCACAGAATCTGCAACTGTGATATCTTACCAGAATATGGGTTGAATCTTTGAATGGAAATTTGGTAGCTCAAGTCACTTTGTTTGTTTGTTATATATTAGGGAAAATGAGTTCTAATGGGGAAGCATGTGGAGAGTGGAGTACTAGCTGGTTTATCTTTTTGATGTATAGGGTAATTGGCTAGATGTGGTAGGATCAAAGTTGATTTTATTGGTACCAATTGGAGATCTACAAAATGAAAGGGTAAGAAACAAATGATACTTACTAGGAATAAGATGAATCATACACGTATACATCGACACAATGGTCTCGAACTCGAGACCTCAATATCATATCTAAAAATATATTTTATCAAAAATTCAAATTAATAATAAAAAACTATTGAAAAAACATCTCGAATAAGATGAATCATACACATATGCATTGACACAATGGTCTCGAACTCGGAACCTCAATGTCATATCTAAAAGACATATTCTATCAAAAATCTAAATTGATGATAAAAGATTATTATTAGAAAAATATATAAATCACTATCATCCGCGCTCACAAAAGGATGAGATAGGGTTCGATTGTTTGAACTAAATCACAAACACATAGTATAATCTTTTATATATGCCTTGTATTGAAAGCATAGGTCTCGAACTGATTGTTGCAAAAACGTAGTCGTTAATTGATTTAACGATCGATATTTTAAAATCCACACAGGTTATGGACAGAATTGTCGTAAATTAGCGACAAAAGAGAATACAATCACAAAACCTTTCCAAAAGGTTTGACAGAAGATAGAGGTGGTCGTTAATTTGCGACGGACTTTCTGCTTCCATCTCAAACCCTTAATCCTAAACTGCATTGATTTCCGACGAAATCTGTTGCTAATTTGCGACGAAAGGATATATTTTCGTCGCAAATCTGGTTTTGAGAAAAAAAAAATAGTTGAATTCGAGCCTCGCCTGCTATATACAAACAACCGTACACTCGAGTTACATTTTTTGGGGTGTCAAACCAATATAAAACACTAACCATACATGCAAGTTACATATCATAATTTCAATTAAACAAATTATATTATACTAGTGTATAAATAACCAAAACATCCAACAAAAAGGCCTAAACAAGAAAGCCTAAAACACATGAGTCTGTTCGAATGCGTCGGGAGGAGACGGTGGATCACGAGGCTTATGAGGAGGCCGATCAAGTGGGTTGCTACCGCACTGATACCACTGCGACAGTCTCTGAACCAACTGTGTCACTTCGTCAATGTTTGCTGTTAACACTGCACTGCTCTCCTTCAACTCGACGAATTCACATGGATCGACCGAGGAAGACCCCTCTCCACTCGAGGATAGTGTGTCCTTCGAGTAGAACATGATGCTGGGGGACTCAAAACCATACACGTACCCTTTTTTGCACCTAGCCGCCTAGAGATAGGCCTGACTCTGCGCGTCGCTGCTCTCCTCCTCGGTCGATTTTGTATCGGGCTACGTCACCGCAAACAGTCAATCCATGAGCTCCTTCTCCAGTACGGAGTACAAAGCCTAATATATATAACTCGGATACTTGCCATTTTGATTAAAAAAAATAATTCAATTAATTTAGTTAGTTATTAACAAAAAAAATATTATGTCTATTAAGAGCTACAATCTTAAAAAAACAGTAAACTTATTTTTGTCTCCTTCGATCTCTCATCACATCACACCACTTTGCCAGGCTCGTCGTCCTCCTTGATGTGTCTCTTCTCAAATACCTCAATATTTTTCGATTTTCTCTTCAACTGTTTTCCTGCAAACAAATAATCAACAAGATAACACATAGTAAACTTTCATTTCAATCGACGATAAAATATAATATATTCATGCACAATTGAATTTTCCTAATTAAACAAGTTACTTACCATCTTCAAGGTGACATTGATTGTAAACACCGATCCATACGAATGCTTCGCCTCAACTTTGTTCATGTTCTCTTGAGAACGTTGAGATCGGTCTTGAAACTTTTGTAACTTTCACAACACCGTTAGAGCCTCCTCTATCACGTCATCGCACCAGATGACCTTCTTTCCTTTTTGTACATCTCGCTTCAATTTATGCATACTGTCACGAACTCGATAGATCATCTTTGCCCTCCACATGACCATGACGAGATCAGTGTATTCAAGATTTGGATGAAAGTTAAAGAGGAAGGGAAAGCTGATTTGCGACGAAAGTGACATCTGTCTCTATATATTTGTTCTCTTATTAGTGGATCTCGTCGACGTTAGTAAGTTTTTTAGGTTTTTCTTCTCTTTAAGGATTTTTTTTCACATAAATCTTATATCTCTTCTTTTTTATTTGTTAGTCGTAGTAATCGATCCTAACAACACAATTGAAAAATAAATAAAGGAGACTATTGTATTATTTTACGTCTGGTCACTTCTTTATTCATTTGTTAATGAAGAACTATCAACGCATATGCCCCCTTTTCAAGTAAGGCCAGAGATTTTGGTAGATATATAGCAAAGAACATAGCCGATGAGAAAATCAAGTTTCTCTTTATCTAGCATTGATAGCAATCTTCAATCCAGCTATGCAATGCCCAGGAAAACTACAGATGAAATAATTCATTTCCTTCACCAACGTTATTCGATCGTGCCCTGTTGAAAAAACTTTTCCACCACCTTGGCTGCCACAGCTATCATACCCAGCTTTGTCCACTTGAACCACATTATGCATTGTGGAATCCTAGTTGAACACTGCGAAACATAAAAGTTACAAAGACTAAATTGATATGATAGTTTGTGGACTTTTCATCAACTTCTAAAAAAACATAGCATTCTCATAAAAGGGAAATTTGAGTACAAACTAACCTAACACATCGCCAGCCCTGAAGGTCTTTCCCTCCGGCCAACTGCTCACGCCAAAACCCCAGCCACTGGTTCCGCCAACTGTGTAGATTTCGCCATGAACACGATCGACTTGGAGTAGTAAGCAGACGAACAATAGTCCATACACGACCGTCAATGGTCGAGTTGCACTGCCTTTTCCCTGACTCATTTCAAACAGCAAGAACCTGGTAGTATAGTGATGTAGTCTAAGAAATAAGGTACCGATATGCTGGAGGTATAATGTATATATAGCTCTCTATGGGTTTTTCCTGCATTTAATAGTGTTTATTTATTATCATCCCTGAATTTGATTTGCTATTTATTCAAAAAAAAATCAACCCAAATGATATATAAATAACTCATAATCATCCCAAAAGTTATTTGCGTCATCACATGGTTATTTATCAAGAATTACTAATGAGTTTAATATTGCTGATTTATATTGGGTTGATTTGAATCAATAATGAATGAAAGGAGAGATCATATTATTGGGGAATTCATGGTACGCTTCCGAGGGAACACACCCCAACACTATATTGATTTCTAGTTCATTATTATTCAAATTAATTTTTTTTTTATAAATTATGATTATTTTCTCTTCATCAATCAAATTTCAGAATAATACAGGGAATATACCTAATACTTTCCGATCATATTGTATGAACAATATTAAATAAAAACGAATAAATAATGCTTTATATATATATATATTGGATGCTATTAACAGTACACACTGGAGCAACTCAAAGTTGCTTTTCTTGAGTTATCTGATAAGTGATTCTATTTACAGATGTCCACTATACAAAGTACGTACCAAAGTTTCCTAATGGAAGGAAAAAAAAGAAAAAAAAAACACCCCTCAAATCCCTCAAATGCGAGATCTCTCAAATGGAATAATCCTGAAAAAATAATCAAACGGAGGGGAAGTAGTTGTTGAGGTTGAAGGGAAGAGAATAGAACTCCTCGCTTCTTGCGTCGCCTTTGAATGAGCGGAACTTGTCCCACCAATGCTTCCCTCTGTCCTTCCTGACCGAGCTGTCTCTCCGGTGCAGAGTGTTGTTGTAACGTCCCGGGATTTCCTGTCCAATATCTGTTAAACACGTGGTGTTACCGTCGCTCCAAAGTTTCCTTCGAAGCAAGGCGACAGGAATACAAGGGGTTTAAGTATTAGAAACATAGGATCTAGAAATAAATATCCAACTTACATCGTCTTGAATTACATAAAAATCGTACTCCGAAAATATAAGCGAAATGTTACAGAAAGCCGAAACTAATCATCATCGCTATGTAACGGTCCCCTCCACAATCCTTTATTACCTGAAACGAATATGTAACCGTGAGCTTGAAAGCCCAGTAACACAGGGTACACGTCCATCTCAGGGGTCTGGCATGCTTATTATATCATGCATTTCCCATGCGCAAACAGGATGGAATGCAAACAATACTGACCAATCATATGCCAATCAGAAACATTTAAATACGTACAGGATAATAATAATACAAGTTAAGCAGGTTAATCCCTATTTCATTATCACTGGCCTTTATTAAAGGCTTTTACAGGTTAATGACATGCTCTGACATGTCATATTGATTCTCAGGACTTTTACAGGTAAACAACGTGTTTTTGTCACATAACAATTCTTATGACTTTTACAAGTTAATAACATGGGAGGAGTTACAGCAGGAATTTAACGTTAATAGTATCGTCATACTATTAACAATTAAACAAACAGGATTGTCGCTGCAGACGACCCAGGATGGTTAATAATAACCAAACAAGGCTACCAAGTATATTTCAATTGATGCCGCTGCGTGCACGCGAAGAGAATTTATATCCCTCCCTAGCTAGTCAGGACTCGTAACTCTCCCAGTTATTATCATTTACAGGATTGTTCAGGTTTTCAGGATTTTGAGGCAGGAAGCATGAAATTACACATATTAATTCCATGTATAACAGGATTCAAGATTTTCAGGCATATAATATAAAATTAATTATATTAATCCATGTATAGCAGATGACCAATATGGTGTTCGTAATTCGAGATTTCAGTTATATAATATGAAATTAATCATATTAGTCCATGTATAGCAGGTGACCACCATGGTGTTTCATAAATTTATATAAAGTCATATTTTGTAACGTTTTTTAATAATTTTCAGGATTAATAATTCGTTACAAAATAATATAACAGGCACAGGATATCACACATCAAAAGCAGGCAAGCAATATTCAGGAATCGTGATTAAAATTCTATAATATTCTATGGGTTGCATCGTTACCTTTTTAGCAAACCAATCAAAGCAATCAAGCACATCACATTTTTATTCTTTTTATTTATCATGCAAGTAAGTGATCACATAATCACATAAATCAAATCACGCACATGTAATTTAGGGTAACGATGTGTGTTACCTTGTCATTAGTAAAATCAGAAAACCTTGAGATTCAGTATACGTTCAATCTTGTTGCTCTGTAACCGTCGCACCTCTCATGTACACCCAGCTTTGCAAGCTTTTGCTGAATTTTCTTGATGCTTGCTAAATTATAAGCAACTGATGGGCACTTGACAGCAGACGATTGCTCGATCAATAGCCTTGCCTTCCATTCGGCTTCTGAAGGATAATTAGTGGGTATATATCCAGCTCTGAAATAAACAATTGCTACTGTTTCTCCATTTACAGTAAGTGTTCCATCAGGCAACAGTTCTGCCAGTGCATCGATTTCTCTAGTGTTCTTCTGATAGTTGAAATCCCATGTTTTCCCCTCAGTATGGTCTAATCCAAGGTGACTCCCAAAATGATGAAGTAAATTCCTAACCTTTGAGCTTGCTGACCAAACAGCTGAGACCAGGAAATGAAGATGAGATTGTATTGAATTCGACTTGCAGAAGTCGATTAGTCTGGACATCAAGCATGTATTCAGACCGATGCAAACCCAAGCATATTTCCTATATCTTATTGATCTCTATTTCCAGCAGCACATCACAAAGAGAACAGAATGCGAGCATCACGAGTTGAGCA
>LIEC01012535.1:228918-250876 GCA_001925005.1 Drosera capensis | reverse complement strand
AGTAAATCCCAATACATTTTGTAGAATAATATAGTATGTGCACGAACATGAAACATCTTCCACTAAGAAGCAATCAGAATAAAAATGTTCATGAACCAGACAACATTTAGAAAACGAGATCAATCTTGTGAAAACCATAAGCAAACTCATGCGAACACATGATCCTTATAAATTGCTATCGGTAAAGCCTTAATTAAAGGATCAGGATCATATTTTCACCAATATATATGCTCTATGGAAACAGAGCCTTCCTTTATACGATCTCGAACGACTCTGTACTTGATGTCGATTTGATTGCTTTTGTTACCACTCTTATTGTTCTTTGAAAAGAACATAATGTCATTTTATCCCAATAGATCCTCAAAGGATTAAAGATAGAGTCCACGACTCTAAGGATTAAGACAACATTCTTTAACTGTAACGCCTTTGACAACACTTCATGACATGCAATAAATTAAGACTCCATTATGGAAGACTTAGTGATGGACTGTTTGACACTTTTCCAAATAAAAGCTCCTCCGGCCTAAAGATAAATACAGCCTGAGATAGACTTTCTTGTATCGTTATATCCATTATAGTCGGCATTGGAATATCCGATTACTTCAAGATGATCACGGTGTCGTTAAGTCAACATCTATTCCTTGAAGATACCTTAAGACTTTCTTTGCTGCTATCCAGTGGACTTTTCCTGTTCCTAAACTCCCACTATAAATGCTATGTTTGGTCGAGTACACACCATAATATAATTAAGACTGTCTACCGAAACATATGGCTTGCCTTTTATTTTGTTCCTTTCTAGAGAATTCTTTGGACATTGTTCCTAACTCAAAATTTCCCCTTTAGTCATAGGCGCTGCAGTTGGTGAGCATTTGCTCATCCCATATCTCTCCAAAACTTAATTGATTTAGGCCTTTTGAGATAATCTTAATGCCTTGAGACTTTTTTTCTCTATAAATCTCTATCCCTGAGACATAAGAGGCTTCATCCAAATCCTTCATTTCAAAGTTTTGAGTGAGGAGACGTTTGATTTCATGCAGCAACCCCAAATCACTTGAAGCAAGTATGATGCCATCTACATAAAGGACTAAGGTAATGAATTTGCACCCACCGAACTTGAGATATATACATTCATCAATGATGTTCTCCATAAAATCAAATGAAGTAATTTTTTGTTACATCTCATATACCATTTGTCAAAAAGCCTGCTTTAGTCCATATATAGATTTCTAAGCCTACAAACCAAGTGATTTTCTTTAGAAGAGGAAAAAGCTTCTAGTTGTTTCATGTATATCTATTCTTGCAATGGCCCATTAAAGAATATCATGTTCACATCCATTTGATGTACCTCTAAATAAAAATGAGCTACTAAAGCCATGACAACACTAAATGAGTCCTTCTTAGAGACTGAAGAGAAGGTTTCATGATATTTAATGCCTTCCCTTTGAGTAAAACTTTTGGCAATAAGTCTAATCTTATATCATTCAATTTTACCATGTGAGTCCCTTTTGGTCTTATAGACCTATTTATAACCTATAGCCTTATGACCCTCTGGTAATTGAACGAGTTCCCAAACTTGATTATCAGCCATAGATTTTATCTCATCTTGCATTGCCTTATGCCAAAATATGGCACACTCACTACTCATCCCTCTATGAATACGTCTCAGGGTCATCTTTTGATCCAACATCAAAGTCAAACTCTACAAGATTACAAGAAAGTCCTTAGATGTTGCAAATCTTCTTTCTCTAAAGGATCGTTTAACACATTTATTTATTTGGAAGCATCTAAGATTCCACATTTCCCTCTTGACAAGGTGTTGTTTCATTTGACAATCCTTAAACATTAAGTCGAAGAATAGTCAATCCCCCATCATCTATTATGGATCTAGTGGAATCTTTGATTTCACTAATATCAACTTTACATGAAATATCACTCCCACTGGTCTTATAAACCTCTATAAAATTTGCATTTCTTGCCTCCATAATTTTAATGTTTTGTGAAGGACAGTAACATGTAAACCCCTTGGAGTTAACTGTATAGCCAATGAAAAACCTGTTTATAGTTTGAGGATCCAATTTCTTTAGGTTAGGATGATAAATCCTGACTTCAATTGGACATCCATAAACATGCAAATGGTTTAGACTAAGTTTTCATCCATTCTATGATTGAAAAGGAGTTTTGGAGACAGCCTTAGAAGGAACACTATTCAAAATATATACGATGATTTTTAAGACTTTACTCCATAAACTAATGGGGAGAGTAGAATTAATTATCATGGTTATCACCATGTCCATCAAAGTGCAATTTCTTCTTTCGGTTATACCATTTTGTTATGGTGTGCCTGACATATTATATTGTGCAACAATTCCTTCTTTTTCAAGAAATTCCACAAATGGACCTTTCATTTCCCCTTACTCAATATATCTATCATAGTATTCATCATCCTTGTTAGACCTAACTATTTTAATTATTTTGCTTTTTTTGTCTCTTCTCTTCTGCTGTGAAAGTTCTAAAAGCATCTAGTGCTTCTGATTTTTCAAACAGAAGATAAAGATATATGAACCTGCTATGGTCATCAATAAATGAGATAATATATCCCTGACCATTAAACCAAGATATAGGTTCGTCCTTATATATATGTATGTATGATCTCAAGTATTTCACTACTCCTTCGGCACCTTTTGTTGACTTGTTAGTCTGTTTGCCCTTAATGCAGTCTATACAAGTCACAAAGTTAGAAAAAAATCAAGAGTTCCAAGAACTCCATCAATAACCAACAGTTTGATTCGTTCATTGAGATGTGTCCTAATCTTCTATGCCATAACTTAGAGGAGTTTTTCTTAAAAAACTTTTTTTATTTCCAACACAACCATTCGTAGTGAGCATATTGTGCTCATTATTGGGATACAAATCGAATTTTTACAAGAAATCAACTCATTTGTCAATGCCAACAATGGATTCCTTCTTGAAAATTGTTAAAATCATTATCTAACATAGTAAATTTAAAATGAAATTTAACAAGTTTTGAGATAAAGATCATATTTCAAGAATATGAAGGTACATAAAAGGTTTTATCAAGATTTAAACAGAAACCAGTGCTTAAAACTAGTCGATAAGTCCCCATGCCTTCAATGAATGAATGCATTTGATTTTCCGAATAAATGCATCGTTCACTTTTCGTTAGCTTCCTTAGGTGTAGAAATACGTGCATAGTTGTGGAGTTATGAATTGTAGTACCGGAATCAATCCACCCAGTGTTGTTTGAAACACTTACTAAATGAGATTCATATCATACATGAGCCAAAGGATACCTTTGTTTTTTTAAAGTCAATCTTTATACTTTAGGCAGTCCTTCCTGCGATGTCCTGACTTCTTACAAAAGAAGCACAAATTCTTTATCCTACCTTTTCTTGATTGAAATGTTGGACTTGTGTTCTTTAAAATTATCATGATCATGTTTCTTTCCCTTTCCCTTAACATGAGTACTTAGATGAGCTGATTCAATTCTCTAATGCTCCAGTCTCTCCTCCTCTTGAACACACATAGTCAATTATTTATTATTGACCACTTGTCCTTATGTGTGTTATAAGAGATCTTGAATGCTCCATAGTCTTTAGGGAGCGAGTTGAGAACAAATTTTTTTATAATTTAGGTTATAAGTAGTTCTTCACAAATTGGATCATTGTATGTGCAAACGTTTTTTAATAATGAAATTTTTTTGTTAGTGGCCATGAGAGTTTTCATAATAAAGTTTTCCTCAACGGTCATAGGGAGTTTCCCATATAATTCTGGATCTAGTTTCTTTTTAAGGAAATGATCATTGTTTTTAATGGATCCTAATGGTTGGAGCAAGTCCAATGCAATCGTTATACTTTCATAGGTTGGCATAGGTATAATGTAGCACTTGCTTAAAAACATGCACTTCAATGGACAAGTCATTTTATGACAAATTTCAGTTTTTTGTTAAATATTATATTATATTTGACTAAAAATGGTAAAAATAATTTTTTGTCTACTCTCACAAAACTTGTTGCTGAAATCCCAACACAAGAAAATTATCTTATATAGCATTCTTACATTCATTGATTTTATCACATAGGGAATATTATTACACAAGTTCTATTAAAACGACGTTGCTAAATTTTAATCAAATAAACAAAATAAAGTTTTTTCTATACAAAAATACCTTCTATACTTGGATTTGCTCTTATAGAAGCAAAGGAACCACACATGTAGGAAGCTTAACAATCCGAAATCCTTCACGTTTACTCTTCATCTTTCATAAATCACATTACCATCTTGCAATATCTCCTTGAAGTCCATAACCCAGTACACACTGTGATTCCTGCCTTAAATCATTACCAGGTTAGTTGCAAAATCTTGTTAGGCGGTTTTTTAAATCAACGAAATTCTCCATAGCATGTGCGGATGGGACCAACCAAACAGTGCAAGTATTCCAAACAAGTGCAACTGCACCCATGTGCTCTTGTTTCTTGTAAACCTGCTGCTAGAAAAGATTAGTTAGTTGCAAGAAAGAAAGGAGAAAAAAAAAAAGAACTTAAGAGGATCCATTTTTTTCTGTGGTTCCATGTGAGCAATTGGTAATCTTTTTTGTCATTTCCCATTCATGTAAAACATACAGTGGCCCCGTCACTCCACCTAAATCAACTCCCTGCCCATCTCTTTTATTCCTATATATACTCCAGATTTCTCCATGCTTCTCCATCCCAAGTTAACAAACAACAAATCAAGCTAGCCACAATCTTCTTACAAGGATCATCTATGGCATCCACATTCCCGGTCGCCATGCTTCTCTTTGTTCTCGCCAACTATTTTATCCATGATACCTTTGCGGACTACGGTGGTGGTAGCTGGCAAAGCGGTCGCGCCACATTCTATGGTGGAAGTGATGCCTCTGGAACAATGGGTATGTTAATTTCTTGCTCTCTGAGTCATTCTTTATTAAGCTAACACCTTTATCCGTATGTTTGAAAATAGAGCATAAAAACGAATTTGACGTTTCAACTTGGACTATTATCATTAACATTACCTAACCAGCATGGCATAGTGCATAATTGAAAAAAAAAAAAAAAAAAAAGAATACTATTGTGGAATTTGACTTAAAATAACGATGATTCGAATGGACTTTGGTGCAGGAGGAGCATGTGGATATGGAAACTTATACAGCCAAGGGTACGGCACAAACACGGCGGCGTTGAGCACAGCATTGTTCAACAACGGCCTAAGCTGCGGATCATGCTACGAGATGAGATGCAACAACGACCCGAGATGGTGCAATGCCAACAGCGTCATTGTCACCGCCACCAACTTCTGCCCTCCCAACTATGCCCTCCCGAACGACAACGGCGGGTGGTGCAACCCTCCGCTCCAGCATTTCGACCTGGCCGAGCCCGCATTCCTCCAGATCGCCCAGTACAGAGCCGGGATCGTGCCGGTCTCTTTCAGGAGGGTGTCCTGTGTCAGGAAAGGAGGGATCCGCTTCACCATCAACGGCCACTCTTACTTCAACCTCGTGCTCGTCACCAATGTCGCTGGTGCTGGAGACGTGCACGCGGTGTCCATCAAGGGCTCCAATACCGGGTGGCAGACCATGTCCAGGAACTGGGGCCAGAATTGGCAGAGCAATGCCTACATGAACGGCCAGAGCCTCTCCTTCTTGGTCACTGCTAGCGATGGCAGAACCGTCACAAGCTTCAATGTGGCGCCCCCTAATTGGCAATTCGGACAGACATTCCAGGGATCACAATTCTAATTCAGATGATCATTAAACAATAGGAAAGAGACATCGATCGACTAGGTTTAGATAAAGGTATATACATAGTTAGTCGGTAACTGCGGTGGTGCTTAAATATAGTTATGTGCACCCGCTGCACCACTTCGCATCAGAAACATGTATGCGATATACATATTCTAAGGTCATTGTGCTTGCATTACAAGGGGCAAAAAATGGCTAATATTAGCAAAGTTGGGTAAGCTAAGCATGAAATGCTATATGTTTATGCAAGTGCAGCATTGATGACTGTTACAGTTATGACCGATCTGTCTGTGTCTCACGAGTATCATTTACCCAGTCAGTCATCATGAAAGTCTTTCTTGAACGACCAAACTTTACAGAATTTGCGCAACACAATAAACCGCATGGTTGCTTCTCTTTGCGCAACGCACAGGATCCTCTGTTGTCCGTGTCCGATAGCACCGCTGTCGCTATGAGTGAATTTTTGTACTGTACAAACAAATGTGACTATGATAATGTCTTGATTCACACCATTACCTTACACAAATTACTACGATAGATATACAAAATACAATGAATCTAACATCATAATCAACTAAGTACATTATATTTCTAGAACATAAGCAGCAACATGCAGTAATAAATGAATCTCTGATCCATATATGGTGAAAAACGTGTCAAAATTAATTACAAGACTAATAAAATAGCATCAAATAGCAGCAGCATACACAATCAAGTTCCAACAATTCAACAAAGGCATCAACAATGAAACAATATTGTAAACGCCTCGGGATTTCCTGTCCAATACCTGCCAAACACGTGGCGTTACCGCCGCTCCAAAGTTTCCTTCGAAGCAAGGCGACAAGAATACAAGAGGTTTAAGTATCAGAAACATAGGATCTAGAATAAATATCAAATTTACATCGTTATCGGATCCAGAAGTAAATATCCACTTACATTGTTCTTCTATTACATGAAAGTCAATATTTAAAGAGAAAGGGTAATATTACAACAAGTCGAACTCATTCATCCTTACTAAATAACGAACCCTTCCTCGAATCTTTATTACCTGAAACGAACATGTAACCGTGAGCTCGAAAGCCCAATAACACAGGATACACATCCATCTCAGGGGTCTGGTATGCTTATTATATCATGCATTTCCCATGCGCAAACACAATGCAATGCAAGCAACACCGAGCAATCATATGCCAAGCAGAAATGCATATATTACACACAAGGTAATATCTCAAGTCCAACCGGTAAAATCCATTCTTTTTCCATCGTCAAAAGCCTTTATTGGGGGTTTTAAAGGCTCGTATATATTTCGTATCAATTCCTGTTAATTCTCATTACTTTTACAGGTTAATAACATGTTCTAACATGCCATATTGATTCTCAGGATTTTTTTTACAAGTAAACAACGTGCTTTTGTCACGTTATAATAACTCTTATGATTTTTACAGCTTAATAACAGGGGAAGAGTTACAGCAGGAATTTAACGTTAATAGGATCATCATACTAATAACAATTAAATAAACAGGATTGCCGCTGCAGACGACCCAGGATGGTTAATAATAACCAAACACGGCCACCAAGTATATTTCAATTGATGCCGCTGTGTGCACGCGAAGGGAATTTCTATCCCTCCCTAGCTAGTCAGGACTCGTAACTCTCCCAGTTATTATCATTCACAGGAATATCCTCATTGTTCAGCTTTTCAGGATTTTCAGACAGGTAGCATGAAATTAATCATATTAGTGCATGTATAGCAGGTGACCACCATGGTGTTTGTAATTCGAGAGTTCAGGTATATAATATGAAATTAATCATATTAGTCCATGTATAGTAGGTGACCACCATGATGTTTCATAAATTTATATAACGTTATTTTTTTTTGTAACGTTCTTAATAATTTTAAGGAATAATAATTCGTTACAAAAATAATATCAACAAGCACAGGATATCACAAATCAAGAGTAAGCAATATTTCGGAGATCGTTATTTAAATTCTATAATATTCTACAGGTTGCATCGTTACCCTTTTGACAAACAAACCAAGTCAATCAAGTACAACATAATTTTATTCTTTATTTATCATGCAGATACGTGATCACACAATCACATAAATCAAATCACGCACACATAATTTAGGGTAACGATGTGTGTTACCTCGTCATTTATAAAAATCAGGAAAATTCTTCAGAAAATCCCAAGCTTATTCCTGCTCCTTCGTAACGTTCGTACCTATGATAAAATAAATAACATAAGTACGCTAATATTAGTAACTAAATAATATACGCATGTGTACAATTATATATTGTACACAACAATTACAACTTTTAATATATATCTTAAGCCAAAAAGGGGTTAATCCCCTTTCCTCCTCTCCACTGCCGAAGACAACCGGCTTCGGAGCGGGGCGTCGGCGGAGGTCGGGATTGATGGGGACTTTCCGACGAAGTCAAGGGGGCCGGGGAAGGTCGGGGAAAGGGACAAGGGAACCGTCCTCATGCGAAGGTCGTCCTCGCCGAACTAGGGGTAGCATTCGGCCTCGAGCAACCGAATTCCAGTCGGTTGTGGCTGTTTCCGGGATCGGGGGACGTTGTCGAGGGTCGAGTTATGTCGGATTTCGATCGAGGTCGAGTGTTCTCCGACTGTGGTTCATGTTCGAACTTCGTGGTTGGCCAGATCTAGGTCGCCGAGCCTTGGGCGACCTCAGGCGTGACTGGGCGATGTCGGGGAACTCCAGGAAGGGGCAGGGTGGTCCGGTGCTTGGCTGCTCCGGCAAGAGGTGGCGCGAGGGAGGGGTTGCGGGCAGTTTCAGGCGAGGCTGGGCTTTGGCGGCATCGGGTTTTGGTTTGGCTCGGGTTGTGGTTGGGAAGGGTTGTCGAGGGTCGGGGCGGACAGGGTCGGGTTATCGGGGTCGGGGTGGTCGGAATCCGGCAAGGTGAATTATAATACGTGAAGAACATATAAACAAAACGAAATCGAAACGAGAGACGATAGCTTACCCCTTCACGGTCTCTATTCTTCTTGGAGGCTAGGTCAAAAATATCTGAGGCTAACACGTTTTGAAAATATTTATATCAAGACGTGATTGAACTAATAATGGTAGCGGTTGAGATTTTCGCGGGATTATTGCTTCGTTGAAAGATGTCTTACCATATTTAAATTATATGCTTCCTTATTGAGAATATTTCAGGATATTACATCTCTTCCTCCTTTTAAGAAGTTTTGTCCTCGAAACTTGATTAAAGTAAAGAATAGAAGCTTACTTGAGAATAAGTAGGGGTATCGCTTCCTCATATCCTCTTCCAGCTCCAATGTTGCTTCCCTTGCGGTATGATTTTTCCATCGTACCTTTACCAATGGCATTTCCCTTCGCTTTAGTATTTTTACCATGTTATCTACTATCTCCTCCGCTTTTTCCTAATAGCATAGGTTCTCATTGAGTTTTATTTGCTCATGTTGAATTACATGCTTAGGGTCAGGTTCATATTTCCTTAACATAGAAACATGAAAGACATCATGAATGCCAGCTAACCCTACCGGCAATGCCAACCGGTAGGCCACTTCACCGATCTTTTCAAGGATTTCAAATGGACCTATGTAACGAGGACTGAGTTTTCCTTTCTTCCCAAACCTCATAACACCTTTAGTAGGTGAAACCTTCAAGAAAACATGATCGCCAACTAAAAACTCTAGTGGCCTTCTTCTCACGTCTGCATGACTCTTTTGACAATCTTGAGCTGCTTTCATCCAGGATTGAATAAACTTGACCTTTTCTGCAGTTTCCTGTGCTAACTCTGGTCCCACAACTAGAGTGTCCTCAATATCATCCCAGTAGATGGGGGATCGATATTTTCTCCCATACAAAGCCTCGAATGGCGCCATGCCGATGCTAGCATGGTAGCTATTGTTATAAGCGAACTCAACCAATGGCAAGTGATGATCCCATTAACCCTTGAAGTAAAGGACACACATCCTTAACATATCTTCAAGAGTTTGTATCGTATGCTCAGTATGACCATCAGAAGCAGGATGAAAAGCAGTGCTGAAATTCAATCTGGTCCCAAAAGCCTTTTGTAGACCTTGCCAGAACCTTGCATGAAACCTAGTATCTCTATCAGATTCTATTGAATTCGGAGTACCATGTAATCTCACGATCTCCTTAACATACATGTCTGCTAGACGATCCACACTCCAAGAAGTCTTGATTTTGTCAATCTGTCCACTATCACCCATATTGAGTTCATACCATGGATTGTAGATGGTAGTCCTACAATAAAGTCCATGGAAATTGCATCCCATTTCCATATCGGTATCTCCAAGGGCTGTAGTAACCCTCCTGGTCTCTGGTGCTCGATCTTCACCTGTTGACAGGTAATACACTTGGCTACGAACTCAGCAACATCACGTTTCATGTTACTCCACCAAAAGCGTTGGCGAAGATCTTGGTATAGTTTATTGCCTCCAGGATGCGCAGATTACGGTGTCTGATGTGTTTCTTCAAGGATTTTCCGCTTAAGTTCCTCATCACTCGGAACACACAATCTTCCATGGAATCTCAAAGATCCATCTTCATGAACAACGAACCCGAGTGCCTTTCCATCCTGAACTGCTTGTCTGATCCGTTGTATCTGTTCATCGTTTCCTTGAGCTTGTAAAATCTCATCATGCAGGGTGCACTGGACTTGCATGTATCCGAGAAAACTTGTATGAGTCTTGGAAAACACTGTAATGTGTAACTTACAGAAGTCTTCCAACAACTTGTCTTATGTAATCATCAACTTGTGAAGACTCCCTTCTACCCTTCTGGACTTACGACTCAAAGCATCAGCTACAACATTAGCCTTGCCCGGGTGGTACTGAATATCCAGGTCATAATCCTTCAATAACTCAAGCCATCTACGCTGCCTCATATTCAATTCCTTTTGAGTGAAGATATACTTCAAACTCTTGTGATCCGTATAGATCCGACATGAAACACCATAAAGATAATGTCTCCAAATCTTTAAGGCAAAAACTACCGCTGCTAGTTCCAAATCATGCGTGAGATAATTAATCTCATATGGCTTCAATTGTCTCGATGCATATGCTATCGCCTTGTCATGCTGCATCAATACGCATCCCAAGCCCTGCTTGGAAGCATCACTATAAAAATAAAACCCCTCTTCCCCTGAAGGTAAAGCCAAGAGAGGAGCCGAGTTAAGTCTGTCCTTTAGTTACTGAAAAGCTTTCTCGTACTTCTCTGTCCAATCAAACTTCGTTGATTTCCTTGTAAGTTTGGATAGAGGTATTGCGATCTTAGAGAAACCTTCTACGAACCTTCGATAATATTCGGCTAGTCCCAAGAAACTTCTAACTTTCGTCATATTTGTCGGTCTAGACCATTCAGTAACTGCTTCTATCTTCTTAGGGTCTACCTTAACCCTCTTCTCCAGAAATCACATGTCCTAAGAAAGCTACCTCTGTCAACCAAAATTCACATTTCTTGAACTTAGCATACAGCTCATTTTCTCGTAATGTCTTCAAGGTAGTCCGTAGGTGCTCTTCGTGCTCTCGGTGATCACGAGAGTAAACAAGAATGTCGTCAATGAATACTACGACAAAATGGTCCAGATATGGCTTGAAGACCCTGTTCATCAAGTCCATGAAAACCGTAGGTGTATTCGTGAGACCAAACGGCATGACCACAAATTCATAGTGACCATAGCGAGTCCTGAATGCAGTCTTCGAAATGTCCTCTGCCTTAATACGTAACTGGTGATACCCCGATCGAAGATCTATCTTCGAATACACACTAGCTCCCTGAAGTTGGTCAAATAGATCATCGATTCGAGGTAAGGGATAGCGGATCATGATGGTGATCTTGTTGAGCTCCCGGTAGTCAATGCATAGTCTCATGCTCCCATCTTTCTTCTTCACGAACAGGACAGGTGCTCCCCATGGGGAAACACTAGGTCGTATATAACCTTTCTCGAATAATTCCTCCAGTTGGGTCTTCAATTCCTTGAGCTCAGCTGGAGCCATTCGATAATTGGCGGTAGTCCTGGTAGTTCATCCGGAAAGATGTCAGGATAGTCTCGTACCACGGGTATATCATCGACACTAAGTTCATGTTGCGCCGTTGACTCGAGACTGCATAAGAAGCCTTGACATCCTTTCTTGAGAAGCTTGCTCGCCATTATAGCAGACACTAGCTACAAGTCAGGTCTTGATCCATCGCCATGGAAGAGTAATCTCCCACCTTTTGGACTCTGTAATTTTATTGTTTTCTTCTTACAGTCCATAACTGCCTTATATCTTTCAAGCCAATTCATTCCGAGGACTATCTCAAAATCATACAGGTCTAGGATAATCAAATCTATAGGAAATTCTTCCTCTCCAATCATTATCGATGTGAGAGGAACAACTAGCTTACAGGCCACTATTTCCCCTGTGGGTAACCCCACTTGTATTTGCTCTATCATTGGTTGGGTTTTCATTTCATTCTTTACCACATACGATTTTGCAATAAAAGAATGAGTTGCTCCAGAATCAAACATAGCATATGCAAGTCAAGACAAGAGCAGAACATTACCGGTCACGACTGCCCCTCCATCTGGGGGATTCATCATGTAGACTCGCCCCGCCGGCTGTTTTCCTCTGGCATCCTGATTAATAGAAGGGTTTGAAGATTGGGCCGCAATTTGACCCGAGGCCGAAGGCCTCCCAGTGTTGTAACTGCGTCTGTCATCCTTCTTTGGGCACTCATATACCCTATGTCCTAGTTCACCACACCGAAAACATGCTCCAGAAGCAATCCTGCAATCCCTAGCGTAATGCCCCAACTTTCCACAGTTGTGACACTTTACAGTACTTGTGGTCCTGTTTTGGCTACCACCTCCAGTATCCTGACTCCCACCCTGTGACATTTGTTGGCTACAAGGTGCCTTAGAGAACCTCCGAATTTCGTTGCTCTGATGTGAGGGTGCTCCCCTCCTCTGGCTAGAGGTATTACCAGCAACCTCCGAGTTTGATCCACCACCCTGTGTGTTCCATCCCGTTTTCCTCTTCTTGAATCCTTGCCCCTGATTATCATCTCGATCACGGTTGGCATGTTCTAGTTTCACTGCTCCGTCATACATCCTTTGATAGGTCGTAAAGGTTTGAGGTGCCAATCCGATCCGTAATCTGTAGTTCAGACCACCAAGAATGAAGGTTGGAATCGTAGCAGATTCGTGAACTTTGTAGCGTATTCCGACACGGACATAGCTCCTTGTTTCAAGTTGAGGAACTCATTTCTCTTTTCATCCTGAAGAGACTCAGGATAGAATCTTGCTCTAATGGCAGCTTTGAAGTCCAACCATCCAAACCCTTCCTTTTCTGTTCTTTCTTCAGCAGTACTCCACCAGGCATCAGCTTCGCCTTCAAGATAGTATGAAGCAAAGATGATCCTTAAATGATTCGGGCACTGTACCGTATCAAGTAACTTCTCAAAACTTCTGAGCTAGTATTCTAGAGTTGTCGGGTCGCCTTCACCGCTAAAGCGCATAAGGCGATAGGCATTCAGGCGACGAAGATATTTGTCACCATCTGCTCCTTGATCCTCTGTCTCCTTTTTCGCCTTCTTAGCTAATTCCCTTACTAGGGCCTGGATCGCGTTCACCAGAGGCGCGTCAATAGGATAGGCATTAACTGGAGCTGGTGCATCACCCAATACAGGTGGTGCATTGTCTGACTCACTCACAGGTCCTATTGATCCAGCATGAGAGCCTTGTTGCTCAACTTCCTCTCCGTCTTCTACAGGCGGAGAGTTCTGATTTTGGATCACGTCCAAAGCATTTTGAGGGACATCATCATAACTGAAATAAATTATTTATCGATGTTAAGCATAATTGCTTTCAAGTTTGATATCATAGACAAGCTCCGGATTTCATTTTCAATTATATTATTTACGATTCATGCAGGGCTCAGGAATTGTTATCACTTCAACTCAGGGATAAATCATGTCAAGAACTTGGTACCACACAAACAATCCAGGTTCAGGAAAAGAAACAACTTTTATTAATTACTAAATAGTAAACAGGAAATAATGTTTGACATTCAAAAGAATCTAGCACGACCTCCATAACGGTCATTTATTACACTAACTCTCTAAAATCTATGGCTACTTTATTAAATTCTATCTTCAGCTTTTGATGTCAAGAGATCCTTTGCTGGTCTTCCAGCAAGCCTCTCTTCTTCTAAGAACTTCGCATAATTTTCCTCATAATCAGGCCCATATTTCAGTACACATTTTGCTCCCATTAATTGTCCATTTTCCATCCACAAAGTATTCCTTCTCATTTGGTTCTTCCCCCACGAACAGGTTGCCATACTTAATCTTGAATGTAGAGAATCCCTCAAATGGCATAGTGTGCAAGACTGCTGCTGCCTCGTATATTGGATGCCTCATTGGATCATATATCCTCTTCAATACTCTAATAATCTTTAGCGTTTTCCTCATGTGCCCATCTAAATCCTCCTACTGTAGAAAACGTGGAATCCTTTGCCAGACTGGTTTTCTCGGTATTATGCTACACTTTCGTTTTCCTAACCTGCGAAATATTATTCTTAAGTCAGTCACCCAAATTATTTAACCATCAAGTACAAATGATCACATAAGTTTTACTCTAAGAAACATATAAACCATATCACTAGTTTCTTGCCAAACTTATACATGGTCACATTCTCACTCTTAACTCTATCTTCAATGATTTCTTGATCATTATCCTACATTTCTTTCTTAAACCCACGCTCTGATACCATTCTGTAAACGCCCCAAGATTTTCTGTCCAATACCTGCCAAACACGTGGCGTTACCGCCGCTCCAAAGTTTCCTTCGAAACAAGGCGACAAGAATACAAGGGGTTTAAGTATCAGAAACATAGGATCTAGAATAAATATCAAACTTACATCATTATCGGATCCAGAAGTAAATATTCACTTACATTTTCTTCTATTACATGAAAGTCAATGTCTAGACAGAAAGGGTAATATTATAACAAGTCGAACTCATTCATCCTTGCTAAGTAACGGACCCTTCCTCGAATCTTTATTACCTGAAACGAACATGTAACCGTGAGCTCGAAAGCCAGTAACACAGGATACATATCCATCTCAGGGGTCTGGCATGCTTATTATATCATGCATTTCCTATGCGCAAATAGAATGCAATGCAAGCAACACCGAGCAATCATATGCCAAGCAGAAACGCATATATTACACATAAAGTAATATCTCAAGTCCAACCGGTAAATCCTTTCTCTTTCCATCGTCAAAAGCCTTTATTGGGGGTTTTAAAGGCTCGTATATATTTCGTATCAATTCCTGTTAATTCTCATTACTTTTACAGGTTAATGACATGTTCTAACATGCCATATTGATTCTCAGCATTTTTTTTTTACAGGTAAACAACGTGCTTTTGTCACGTTATAATAAGTCTTATGATTTTTACTCGTTAATAACATGGGAGGAATTACAGCAAGAATTTAACGTTAATAGGATCATCATACTAATAACAATTAAACAAAAAGGATTGTCGATGCAGACGACCCAGGATGGTTAATAATAACCAAACACGGCCACCAAGTATATTTCAATCGATACGTGATCACACAATCACATAAATCAAATTACGCACACATAATTTAGGGTAACGATGTGTGTTATCTCGTCATTTATAAAAATCAGAAAAATTCTTCAAAAACTGTCCTCATGCGAAGGTGATTCTCGCCGAACTAGGGGTCGAATTCGGCCTCGGGAAACCGAATTCCAGTCAGCTGTGGCTCGGTTGTGGCTGTTTCTTGCGTCGGGGGACGTTGTCGAGGGTCGGGTTATGTCGGATTTTGATCGAGGTCGAGTGTTCTCCGACTGTGGTTCATGTTCTAACTTCGTGGTTGGCCAGATCTAGGTCGCCGAGCCTTGGGTGACCTCAGGCGTGACGGGGCGATGTCGGGGAACTCCAGGCAGGGTCAGGGTGGTCCGGTGCTTGGCTGCTCTGACAAGAGGCGACGCGAGGGAGGGGTTGCGGGCGGTTTCAGGGGTTGGGTTACGGTTTGGCTCGGGTTGTGGTCGAGAAGGGTTGTCGAGGTCGGGGCGGACAGGGTCGGGTTATCGGGGTCGGGGTAGCCGGAATCCGGCAAGGTGAATTATAATACGTAAAGAACATATAAACAAAACGAAATCGAAACGAGAGAGGATAGCTTACCTCTTCACGGTCTTTGTTCTTTTTTGAGGCTAGGTCAAAAATATCTAAGGCTAACACGTTTTGAAAATATTTATATCGAGACGTGATTGAACTAATCATGGTAGCGGTTGAGATTTTCGCGGGATTATTGCTTCGTTCAAAGATGTCTTACCATATTTTAATTATATGCTTCCTGATTGAAAAAATTTCAGGATATTACAAATATAAACACTAATTGTAACTAATACGAACTAGATATAAGAAATAATGTCATTTTACTCGAATCGGTCCCGTATGTTTGATTCCCACAAAAGTTTGTCGTACCATACAGAACGTTCGGTTCTTTCATTGAGCCATTCCCGTCCTGACCAAAGTGGTTCGGTTCAAGTCCAGTACGGTCCGGTCCAGATCCGATATGAGTTGTCGGGGAATTTTTGCATGCCCTTAACTGACAGGATAGAAAAATCTTATTGGTTACTCTATTTTGATAGAGTGACTCCTTCTTTCTACAAATGTGATTCTTTGATGTCAGAGAACAATACGAGATCAAAGATCAAAAGCCTTGAGATGAGAAAGCGCTTTAAAATCTCAGAAATCAATTCTGAAATGTTCAAAACTCAAAAACTAACTTATTCCTGACGGCTATGAAGGTTAAATAGGAAACAATAACCATAAAAATAACAAAAGTACAGAATTGCCTCGGACCTTATTCCAGAAAATAGAAAACAGGCCCATAAAGGCTCAAAATGTCTCCGGAACGTCGAAACATTCTAGAGCTCATGTCAAAGCGATGAAACCCATTGGACTATTTAAACCAACTTTCGCTGACGGAGCTTATCATCACAAAGTAGCTCTGCACTCAACAGGTTTTGATTCCTTGACCTCTCCCTTTCTTGGAGGAATTGGTAGCGATGAAACCCGGAGGACTATTTAAACCAACTTTCGCTGACGGGCTCACCATCAGAAAGTAGCTTCGCACTCAACAGGTTTTGATCCCTTGACCTCTCCCCTTCGCACTCAACAGTCTTTCGCCACTCAATGAAGTTTGTTCATGGTTCGTTTCATCCTCCGAGTTGTGTTCAGTAGGAGCGGCTGGAAAGGTGGAACACGTCTCAGGCATTACTTGTTCAAAGCATATTTTTAGGAAGTTATTGTTTTGAGTTTTCCCTTTTAAAAAAGGTAGTGCAGTTTAGTATTGTAATCAACCAGTTCCACTTTCAAGTATTAAGCAAAAGAAAATTCCAGCAAAGGTTTTCATTGTTTTGCTTTCTGATACGTTTGGGTGTGTGAGATCCATAGTTGAGGCCTACACTTGGTATTAGAGCCTTGCATGCCCAAGTACCCGAAATTCATCCCAATGTCAATTATGATTCAATAGTCAGCAAGGGAAGGCGGCGGTGTGCCGTCGTATCAAGTGTCTATGCTAACGATGATGAACTATACAACGTAGGTAATCAAGATGGAGGCAGTGATGGATGCTAAAGGCATATGGGAGGCAGTAGAACCTACGGCTGGGGAAGCCGTGGACTAGAAGAAGAATAAGTCGGCGAAGGCTTTCATCTTCCAAGCCATCCCTGAAGATGTCTTGTTAAAAGAAATATGGGATAGCTTAAAAACGAGGTATATCGGAGCTGATCGAGTCAAATAACCGCGCCTTCACACACTAAGAAGTGAGTTTGAAGGGTTGCGCATGAAGAAGAGTGATACTGTTGATGGGTTCGTTGGAAAGTTGAGTGGCATGCCCAGTAAATACGGCAGCCTAGATGCCACTCTAACTAACTCCGAATTGGTAAACACATTACTTGACTCCGTTCCGGAAAAACCGTCGTTGTTGGAATCGAGCAGTTCTACGACATCAACAAGATGTTATTCGATGACGCTATTGGGCAATTCAAAGCGTTCGAAGAGCAAACCCGCCTTCGGAATGGCAGAAGTGATAACTCTGAGGGCCAGCTCCTGTTCACTCATGCTGAGTGGCAGGCGTGGCAGAAGAATGATGGAACCAACTCAACACCAAAGCGCCGGGGAAGTGGTATCGGCAACAGTGAAAATCGTGGCCGCGGAAGGGGCCGTGGATCCAGCACAACGCGCCAAGACGGACAAGCTGCACCGAACCGTGACAAGAGTCACATAAAATGCTTCAACTGTGACCAGTATGGTCACTATGCTTCAGAATGCAAAGGCAAGCCAAGCAACATGGAAGCCAATCTCACATGCACCGATGAAGAGGAACCGTCGCTGCTGATGGCAGCGAGTACAGAAAAGTGGGAGCTAGTGTGATGTCGATGAGACGTACATGGGTTCCGACACCTGGTACCTCGATAACGGTGCAACTAACCACATGTTCGGTGATCGGAAAAAATTCCACGACCTTGATGAGTCAATTCAAGGACATGTGAGGTTTGGCGATGACTCAACCGTGCAGATCAAAGGAAAGGGAACAGTATTGCTCCAATTCAAGGATGGGGAGCGACGATTCCTGTGAAAGGGAATTTCTCTCAGCTGCTTTCAACAATTTCTGTGAAACAAGTGAGATTAAGCGACATCTCACTGCTCCTTATACACCATAACAAAACAATGTTGTTGAACGGAGAAATCGTACGGTGGTGGAAATGGCAAGGAGTATGTTAAAAGCTATGCACGCACCTAAATTTTTTTGGGGAGAGGCCGTGCGACAAGCGGTATACATCCTAAATCGTGTACCACTAAAGCACTCACTGGAAAGACTCCGCACCGGAGTGTTCCGGTGGTATACCTCGGTGTCGAACCTGGTAGCAAAGTCCGTAGGCTTTACAACCCGTGCACCAACAAGGTATGTGTAAGCCGGGATGTGGTGTTTGAAGAGGGCCGAAGTTGGAAGTGGGATGATATTCCAGAAGGGGACGTTGAGACACGAATCATGTTCACCATACAGGAGTTGAGGACAGAAGAAAATTCACCGGAAGAGGCCAACGTAGGGATTCTTACACCAAAGCAAAGTACGATAAACGGGTCGACCTTTGTGTCGCCGAGGGCAACAACGAAGAGCAGTTCGCCACCTCACACTCCAACATCGAGCAATCATCCGTTTACAGAACTAGCATCGTCAAGCATCCATGACACAACTATACCCAACAAGAAACCAATCAGGTACAGACGACTCAGTGATTTAATGAGAAACACTAAAGAGATACATCTTCCCATAGAAGAGCTACTGCAAATTGAAGAACAAGAGCCGATGAACTTCATTGAAGCTATCACACATAAGAAATGGGTTACGGCTATAGACCAAGAGATTGCTTCAATTGAAAGAAACAAGACATGGACCCTAACCGAGTTACGAGGAGGTCATAAACCTGTTGGTTTAAAGTGGGTCTACAAGGTAAAGAGAGATCCAGAAGGAAACGTGCTGAAATATAAAGTGAGACTCATCGCAAAGGGTTACGTACAAAGGCAAGGAATCGATTATGATGATGTTTTTGCTCCGGTGGCAAGAATGGATTCCGTAAGGCTACTGCTCGCATTATCAGCACAACACAAATGGCAAGTGCACCACATGGACTTCAAGACTCCGTTCCTAAACGGCGAGTTAGAGGAAGAAGTATAAGTCAACTAACCGGAGGGGTATAAAGTAAAGCACCAAGAACACAAAGTATACCGACTATCTAAAGCTCTCTATGGATTATGTCAAGCTCCTCGAGCCTGGAACCAGCGACTAGACAAATGCCTAAAAAGCTTGGGTTTTGTCAAGTGCCCTCAAGAACATGCGGTGTATATGAAGAAACAAGAGAAACGTATTCTGATAATCGGTGTGTATGTCGATGATCTGATCGTAACAGGGTCGGATACCAACGAGATTGAGAAGTTTAAACTCCAAATGATGAAAGAGTTCGAGATGGCTGATCTCGGGCTATTATCCTATTACCTCGGAATTGAAGTGGAACAAGAAAAGGAGAGAATTACTCTCAAGAAATCTGGTTATGCAAGGAAGATTTTGCAGCAGTTCGGCATGGGAGATTGCAACTCTTGTAAGAGCCCCATGGAACCCAAATTGTAGCTTGAAAAGGATGGCGATGGTGAGCCTGTGGATTTAACCTAGTACAGGCGAGTCATCGGAAGCTTAAGATATTTGCTACACACTCGACCTGATCTTGCTTACTCCGTTGGGATAGTGAGCAGATACATGGAAAGGCCTACAATGATGCATCAAAAGGCCGTGAAGCAAATTATGAGGTACTTAAAGGGGACAATCGAATACGAGCTAGAATATACAAGTGGAGGCGAAGGAAAGATTATAGGATTCAGTGATAGCAATCTGGCAGGAGATTTCGATGGCAGACGAAGTACTAGCGGAATGGTGTTCTATCTAAATAAGAGCCCAATTTCGTGGTCTTCACAAAAGCAAAAGAGAGTTGCATTGTCCTCATGCGAAGCAGAGTTCATGGCTACAACAGCAGCTGCATGTCAAGCATTATGGTTAGGAGGGCTGCTAAGTGAAGTAATAGGAAGAGAACCGGTAGCAATCAAGCTTTATGTCGATAACAAATCAGCAATAGCATTGATGAAGAATCCAGTTTTCCATGGAAGAAGTAAACATATCAGCACTCGGTTTCATTTTATCCGAGAGTGTGTCGAAAGAGGTGACATTACTGTGGAACACATCAGTAGTGAAACCCAATGAGCAAACGTTCTTACAAAGTCACTTGCCAGAGTGAAGTTTGTTGAGATGTGCAAGCTGATCGATGCGAAGGACCTCTCGCAGCCAAGTCCAGATTAAGGGGAAGCATGTTGGAATAGTCGTGGCCTACTGCTCCGAGTCTTTCGCTACTCAATGAAGTTTGTTCATGGTTAGTTTCATCCTCCGAGTTGTGTGCAGCAGGAGCAGCTAGAAAGGTGGAACACGTCTCAGGCATTACTTGTTCAAAGCATATTTTTAGGAAGTTATTGTTTTGAGTTTTCCCTTTAAAAAAGGTAGTGCAGTTTAGTATTGTAATCAACCAGTTCCACTTTCAAGTATTAAGCAAAAGAAAATTCCAGCAAAAGTTTATCATGTGGGATGGGGATGAATCCCCTATAACCGTTATTATTGATACGCTTGAGAACTAAGAGCGGGCATCAGCATGAGGTTGTAACTTACCATAACATCCAATCGAAAAGAGATCCTTGCTCAGCTGCACCCAAATCAAGTCACCCTCCTTGAAAATCTTCTTCCTACGTGATGCGTGTTGTTGCAGGCACATCAAATTAAAATTTATATGCACTCACTTACACTCTAAAAATATTACAATTAATGGAGTAATGAAAATAAGGTCGAACCCACAAGAAAGGTCGTAAATATTATTTATTAATTTTCTAATCATAATTAAGAACTATCAAAATTATGAAAACTAAAATTAGGGGGATTCTGGATATTAACTGAATTAAATCCTAATTAAACTTACTAAAACGAACTAAATTGTGATGAAAATTGAATTACATTGTATACTATTGGAAATAAACGTTTGAAACTTTCATAACTTCATCTTAATTTAGGGATTAATCATTGATTGATTATAGTTCGGATTAGTTAATGATTGGTTTGATTGTAGTTCGGATTAGTTAATGATTGGTTTGATTGTAATATGGGGTCTCTTATATTACGTTCTCTAGAATGTTGATTATTAAAAGAGAATATATAATCAACCTAACTAAACTAACCTAATATACCAAAAGAGAATGTATATGACAAACTAATAAGGTTGAATCAAATAAGGAACAAACCAAACATGAACCAATGAAAAAAGATGTTTTTTACCAATTCATATGCAAAAGGTTCTAATCATTTAATGACAAAAAAAAATGTATCAAAATTTGATTAGTTGATACTAATATGACCAAAAGAGAATGTATCAATAGTTAGATCAACCTATAACAACATCTAAGTGAGATCTATGACGACAGCGTCAAACGTGAAGGTCATCGACTGTTTTATATCCTATGACGAAGGTCCTCGACAAGGCACACCTTTT
>LIEC01012535.1:178250-228898 GCA_001925005.1 Drosera capensis | reverse complement strand
TTTTTTTTTTTTTTTTTTTTTAGGATTTCATCACTATGGAACTCTGATGTTAAGCGTGCTTTGCATGAAGTAATATTGGAAAGAGTGACTGTCCTGCGAAGTTTCCCGAGATGTGTATGAGTGGGGTTAAAAATCAATAAAAAGAACAGGTCTTGGTCTGTGATGTTAGTTATTAGCCTCTAAAATGATTCTTGGTGATGACCAGATTTAGAGAATTGATTAGTACATTACAAGAATTAAATTGATTGGTTGTAGCCAAAAGTTTTTCCCACCAAAAGGGTGATAAACTAATGGCGACAATCATGGTTATTGCAAAAATCAAGGCATCGCTATAGGATTACAGAACCATCGAGATAAAGTCTATGGTGATGGCATCAAATGCGAACGTATCGACCATCATTATCTCTTATGACGACAGTTCTTGACAAAATGTGATCTCTTTTTTTTTTCTTGTAAAAAAATGTGATGATCAAGTTATGGTGACAATCAATGTTAGTGCGATGATCAAGTCAATGCTATCACGACGGTCAAGTTGTCACTATAGGGGTGACAGAACCATTAGGACTGGTCTACGACTACGGCATAGAACATGATGGATAAGATCGTCGTTATATCATATGTTGTCGGTCTTCACTGTAACCATAAAACGGTTTTTCTTTTAGTGAAAAAAGAGATAAAATGATGGTGAGAAAGAGGGGAGGTTTTAATGATTTTGTCTATTCTGCACGTAGAAATTTCTATTCTGTATTTAGTATCACTCCACCGACTAATATATGCTAATGAAATCTCCTTACTAACATAATCTTGGACCAAAGCCTTGGTCAATAAATAATTTCCCTGGAAGTCATTTGGGCAAAGAGCACTTAATTGATTGCCCAAGGAATAATGAAAGGGATCCAATTGTATACTCTATTTATCTCATTAAACAACGATATCAATGATATTGATTGATCATAATGAGAAACAAAGGATAAAATATGTTGGGGATTCGAAGAGTGGACCTACCATGTTACCAGCACACGCTAATTGTAGCATCTTCATTTCGTGTGATCTTTATATTTTCCATAAAAAAAAACCTGATTCTGATAGCCAGAGGTCCATGTCTCATAATTGTAGTGTTCTCTTGGTCCAAAGTTAACCAAATTTGATTTGAAAAAAATGGCTGCGATGATGACTTCTCAACGTTGCAATTACGATCAGTTGGTCAAGTTTTTTTCCTGGTAAGATAGTTTCATAATTCTGCGTGTTAACCCATAGATACAACGAAGCCTGATCGAATAGGGGAGTAATGTTGGAATAAATCATATAAAATTATAATTTTTATATCGAATTATTTAGACTACATCATAAGCGGAAACGTACATGAATCTATAAGAGCAAGTTTTTAATCCGAGTTGAAGATCGCCTAGTGTTAGGTTATCTTCCAATTGATACACACGTTAGGATTTCTCTCTCTTACAATGAGAGGCCAAAAAAAATATAACGCATGTTCAACCGGGAACCATAACCTTCATATATATAATAATTCTTAACCCTAATCAGCCCATCATCAATTAGGATCAAGTTTGTGTGTTTCTACATAACATGGCCCTATATTTTATAAGACGACATATTAGCCCACTTAATATTAATATCCATAAAGCTATCAATTTTTGGGTCAAACCGTAAGATAGCACATAACATATAATTAATCCGTATAGTTAAATTATCCATATATATATAATATGAGTCCATTAATACAATAATTTCCCACTAGGACGACATACTTATATATGCACAATCCTTAGTATTGTATGTCACAATATAACCTTAAGAGCTCAATAATGCAATTAGCTTTTAATCGTCATTAATTAATTCGGTCCATCAATCATATCAACATAGGATCAAGGTGATCTATGTTACATTGACATAACTAGACCCAACAATGATCACGTATATCAATATAATCAACGACATGGATCAAGTATAGGTGTGTAGCATGGAAATAACATAAAGTATGGTCCGAAATAGAATGTCTATTTCCAACTAATCCATAAATTTTATCGAGATCAGACTCAAAACTGTAAGATTACATTAAACTTTAAAACTGTAAATCTACAGATACAACTTTAAACAAAGTTAATCAACCAAATATGTGTTTGACACCATAAAAACACTACATAACAAACTCTCACTAAAATTAATAATCCTCAACTGATTTGACACCCATATGAGCAACATGCCCATGAAACACCTTTGGTGACAATCCCTTAGTAAGCGGATCCGTAACCATTGAGTTAGTACTGATGTGTTCTATGGACTATTCTCCTTTCTGTACTTTTTCTTTCACAACTCGAAATTTGACGTCTATATGCTTTGCCTTGGTCAAACTGCTGTTGTTTTTAGCATAAAGGACTGCTGACCTGTTGTCACACAATAGCCTGAGTGGACGTTTAATGCTATCCACTATGCGCAGTCGAGTAACAAAATTTCGTAGGCATAGTCCTTGATTGGATGCCTCGTAACATGCTATAAATTCTCCTTCCATTGTAGAAGTAGCTGTAAGAGGTTGGTTGATGCTTCTCCAAGAGATAGCTCCTCCAGTCAGCATGTAGATATAGTCTGATGTATATTTCAGATTATCCTGACACCCAGCAAAATCGAAGTAGGTATACTCAATGATCTCAAGCTGATCCGACCTTTGATATGTGAGCATGTAATCTTTTGTTCTTAGAAAGTATCGTACCTTTTGACTCCTTTCCAATAGTCTATTCTCGGATTGCTGAGTTATCTGCCTAGTATCCCAACTATGTATGCCATATCAGGTCGTGTGCAAACCTGAGTGTACATTAGGGTCCCCACAGTCGAAGCATAAGGTGTCTTCTCCATTTCCTTGGTTTCAAAATCATTCTTTGGGTACTGATTGAGACTAAATTTGTCTCCCTTAGCAACAGGAGTGTCACCTGGTCTACAATAATGCATGCCATGTCTTTTAAGAACCTTATCGATATAGCTCTTTTGTGAGATCGAGATCGTGTTATGTATCTGAATTCCTAATACAAAAGTGACGTCACCAAGATCTTCGTTTCAAATTTCTTTGAAAGAAACCTCTTACTTTCGTGCAATAAGCCTATATTGTTGCTGGTAAGCACTATGTCATCGACATATAAAACTAGAAAAATATGCTTACTCCTAGTGAACTTGTGGTATATATAGTCATCAGCTATATTTGGTTCGAAACCAAATATTGTAATGACATTATGAAACTTGTGATACCACTGACGGGAAGCTTGCTTGAGCCCATAGATGGATTTCTTTAATTTACAAACCATTTTCTTTGGATCTCCCGAAACAAAGTTTTATAGTTGGTGCATATAAATTGTTTCTTTAATGTCACCATTAAGAAACGTTGTTTTAACATCTATCTGATCTCAAGATCAAAATGTGCCACTAGTGCCATTATTATCCTGAAAGAGTCGTTCGATTAAATCAGAGAGAAAGTCTCTTTAAAGTCAATGTCTTCCTTTTGAGTATAACCCTTAGTGACTAGACGAGCTTTAAATCTGATGATATTGCCCTCTGAATCCTTCTTGGTTTTAAATATCCATTTGCAACCAATGGATTTGACACCTTCGGGCAATGGGACAAGCTCCCAAACGTCATTATCACTCATGCACTTAATTTCATCGTTTATGACATGAATCCACTTTTGAGATTTAGAACTTTCCATGGCTTGGTGGAAGTTGATTGGATCATCTTCGACTAGTCCAAAATCTGTTTCTTGTTCATCCAGAAAGACAATAATATCTTCCACCATTTTCAAGTTTACCTCATGTTCTTGGATAAATACAATATAGTCATCCGAAATTGTACATCTCCTTTCTCTAGTGGATCTCCTTAATGACACTTCATGTTCTTGAGATTATTGAGTTTGATTCTCATTAACAATATCAGGAATTTGATTAGGGAGATTATCAAGATTGTCTTGAATTGGAGTTGTTTTGTGATCCTTGTCAGGAATGACAACACTCTGATCATGATCAACAACAATTGAGGAGAGTGACACATGTTCTTCCTCAAAGACAAAATCTCTAACTTTATCTCCCCACCCCTAAACTCAACATCCTCAAAGAAGCGAGCATTACCCGTCTCAAAAATAGTTCTTGTAGTGGGATCATAGAACTTATACCTCATAGACCTTTTAGAATACCCAACAAAATAGCTAATACTTATTTTATAGTCCAGTTTCTTTTCATTTGGCGTATAAGGCCTTGCCTCAGCTGGATAACCCCAAATATACAAGTGCTTTATACTGGGCTTTTTTTGAGTTCATAGTTCATATGGGGTTTTAATTATAGCTTTAGTTGGAACTCTATTAAGCATATATATGCTGTAGTTTTCAATGCCTCTCCTCAGAGTGAGTCTGGTAAGATAATATGACAAATCATGCTCCTTACCATGTCCTTTTATGTTCGGTTTCGTCTCTCAGCTACACCATTCATGCTAGGACTACCTGGCACAGTGTATTGAGGAATGATCCCACACTCCTCTAGGAATTTCACAGATGGATCTAGACGTTGTTCACGTGAACCATCTATCTACCATAGTATTCACCACCACGGTCATATCTAAAGGTTTTAATCCTTTTGTCTAATTGAGTGTCAACTTCGACCTTATATAATTTGAACACGTCTGTTTACCGGAACTTCTCATGGATGAGATATAGATACCCATAACGAAAATAATCGTCTATGAATGTGATAAAGTATTGTTGATCATTTCTACAGGGTGTAGGAAATGGCCTACAAATATTCGTATGTATCAATTCTAAGACGTCTGAAGCTTTCTCGGCACCTAATCAAGTCTTGTTTGTTTTTTTACCCTTGATACACTCAATGCAAAGATCTGAATTTGAAGAATCAAGAGAGTCAAGAATTCCATCTGACACGAGTTTCTGAATTCTTTGTTTGGATATGTGACCAAAATGCTTATGCCAGAGCGATAAGGAATTTTCATTGGTTAATTTTCATTTAGTACCAGGGGAATTTACATACAAGGTTTCATTATGTGAGGTAATTGTATCAAGCAAATATAGGTTATCATATCGGATAAAAGGCTGGAACCAATAAGATTTGAACCTTGAAAAAGACTAAATTTATTGTTTTCAAATGAACAAGAATAACCGAATTTGTCTAATACGGAAACTGAAATTAAATTCCGTCTAAATGACGGTACAACAACTGTCTCTTTCAAATCCAAATAAAATTCAGTCTTTAATAATAACTTAATCTTTCCAATAGCCTCAACCTCAACTTGCTTGCCATCACCCACATAGATGTATCTTTCACCATCACTCGGTTTTCGGCAGCTCAGGCAACCCTGCATAGACACTGCATATATGAGTAGTAGCACCAGAATCTACCCACCAAGTGTCTGTGGGTACCAAAATTAAATTAATCTCAGAACAAACAAGAAGAAGAGACATACCCTTTTTCACACGCCAAACGTGGTATTTGGTGTAGTCTATCTTCATGTGATTAGTCCCCTTACAAAAGAAACAAACAGATTTCGTAGTTTCAATTTTAGTTTCCTTATTTTGCTTCTTCTGTGGGCTTGAGACCGCACTTCCTTATTCTTCCTTAGTGGACGATGCCAAATGAGCACTTTCTCTCTTATCTTGTTTTATTCTCTCTTTCTCTTGCACATAATGTGAAATGAGCTCATTAAGAGTCCATTTCTCCTTTATGTAGTTCTAACTGATATTAAACTGATTGAATTATGCAGGAAGAGAGATCAATACTAAATACACAAGCAGTTCCTCAGGTAATACCAGTTTGAATGCCCTTAGTTTTGAAGTAGTATGAGACATTTCCAAAATGTACTCCCTTATGTTCCTTTTGCCTTTATACCTCATGGAAATAAGATTACTCAAAAGAGTACTAGTTTCAGTCTCCTTTTTTTTTTTTTTTTTTTTTGCAAAACGTTTCTCAAGTTCGGCAAGAAACAATTTGGCATTAGCCTCTTCAAACATAGTATCCCTGAATGATTCTGGAATTGCACGTTTCATGATCATAAGACTCATGCTATTTGAGCGTTTCTACTTCTCCATCTCCCTCTTTTCATCAGGGGTAGATGCATCCTTAAAAGCAGCAGGTGGCTTAATTACGTTCTTTTTCTATTCCTTAAAGTTTGTGCCGTTAAGTACAGGGATACTCTTAATATTGCAGATATTATAGAGAAGAAGTATTGACTGAAAAATAAACAAAAGATAACATAAACAACAACCTCACAATTATTACTCAAATATAACTGTAATTTACATATTCAAATAATGACAAATCCCCATCACAAGATACCTAGCATAACACTGATTTTAATCTTTCGATAGAAAATCAACTTGTAAGTGGTATTCTTGATGTAGTAATCAAATACTCGTAATAAAATCCTGTCAAACATTAAGCCTTTCTTTGGACCGTCTTAACATTCATAAGGAAAACCTAACAATTGTCACATATTTATTATCACAAACATGTTTTTATTCCGACAAAATAACAACCTTCCTTTGGGCCAATTGCTAAATGCATGGAATTCAAACACACATAAAATATCTTAATATTTTAGATTAATCAATTTACACAAAAGAGGTTATATTAGCAACATATTGTTTCAATTAACTAATCTAGAATATTAGACATACAAAAAAATTGTATATAATAATATTGTCAAGTATTGAATTTGAATCCCATATTTTACATGCATATCATTTAAATGTTTAAATGGAAATAAATTTGAATTCATAATTTTACATGTATACCATTAAATATTTAAATGGAAATAAATCTGAATCTGAATTTGAATCTTATCTCAAAATATTTTGTTAATATATTATCTCAATATTGAAAACCTAATATAAAATATATGATACTGCATAATTCGCACTGGATCATAATAATCCAATATATGAAAACCCAATATCAAATATATGATACTTCATCTCTGCGACCAAATATTATTATGAGCCTCAGGTACAAGCCATCACAGATTATCAGTTGCATATTAACAAGAAAAATCCCCCTTTAACATCACCAAACCCAGAATATTAGCATCAGCAACCCTATAATTTTTTTTATTTGTTTTTTGCTCAGCCAGGTCAATGCTGGTGCTGGTGCTGGCGCTGTTATACTCATGAAGAGAAAACAAACTTTGCTTTGCTTTGTCACTTCTGTGGCTTTCAAAAAAAAAAAAAAAAAACAAACTTTTCAAATAATTCAATATAAAGAAGACTCTGATAACAATTGTTGGAATAAATTCTATAAAACTGTAGCCTTCATATCGAATTATTTAGACTAAATCATAAGCGGAAGCATACCTGAATCCATAAGAGCAAGTTCTTCATCCGGGTTGAAGATCGCCTAGAGTTAGGTTATTTTCCAATTGATACATAGGTTAGGATTTTTCTCTCTTGTGATGGGAGGCGAGAAAGATGTAACGCATGTTCAACCGAGGAACATAACGTTCATATATATATATAATGATTCTTAACCATAATCTACCCATCATCAATTAGGATCAAGTCCGTGGGTCTCTATACAATTGGGTCATATACTTTATAAGACGACATATTAGCCTACTTAATATTAATATCCGTAGGACCACCAATATTTTGGCCAAATCTTAAGATAACACATAACATACAATTAATTCGTATATTTAAATTATCCATGTAAATATAATATGAATCCATTAATCCAACGGAGAATACATTAACTTAAATGATCAAAACTATATCCGACAATAACACTACGAGATGATAAAATTATTTTTTAGCTAAGTTTATCGTAAAACAGTAACTATAATATTAATTATTTATTATGTAAATCCAAAATAAATAAAATAACCTAAAAAGGGGGTTGATGGATTTTCCAAGCTCAACTTCTTATGGCACTCCTAGCAGCATCCCTATCCATTTCCTCACCTTCGTATTTGATGATTTTTTACCAAAAAGTCCACCAGCAACCTCTCTATCCTTATCCTTATCCCTATTTCATTCTCCAAATTCATTTTTATTCCTTGTAATTGGGGAACATAATAGACGATCCCTATATCTTTATACCATCGCCACATCAAACTACTCACACCTACGTTCGAGTTCAGCCTTAGTCCAATGGCACAAGACAAAAATAAGAACTCCAAAAAAGAATAGAAACTCGAAAGCAAGAAAGATATGTAAATTTTAAGAGAGAGATTGTTTTGTATTAAAATTGGTTGGTTTAGCAAATGAGTCCAGACCTCTTTATATACAAGTTCCCCTCCACAATCCATGGTGGAGATCAAAACAATCTAATGGTGTATATTTACATGTAGACTTTTGTACTAACCTACCCAAGATAAGACTTGGTGGCTTTCTAGATGTTTACCTCCCTAGGATAAGCTTTGATACTAAAGTATGACTATCTAGAAGTTATACCTTCTAAATGATCGTCTATCAAGTAAAAAAACCTCATCACCTTAGCTCATCCGTGACATTCTCCTCCACCTATGTCGCAGACGTCCTCGTCACAACGAACTTGAATGCTTCAATTTGATCCTTGAATTGCCACAACGATGATTCTGGCTCCCAACTTGCCTCTTCCATTGCCAAGTTTTTCCAATTGATCAAGTACTCCTTGTGACGTGGAATCCCTAATCTTCGAATCTCTCGTTCGGCCATTATCTCCTCCACTTCTTTGTCATTAGAAGTTGTCACGGCCGTAGTTTGTGCTCGCTTTGAAATGCCCCGATCCGGATCATCATCATAATGATTATAGGCCTTGAGATTGCTCACATGAAAGACAGGGTGAATCTTGAGCCTTGGTGGAAGCTCTAAGTGATAGGACACCTTACCAACATTCTTGGTCACGGGAAAGGGTCCTTCATACCATTTCACAAGCCCCTTGTGAACTTTCTTTAGTGTCTTGAACTGGTGAGGAATGAGCTTTACCCTCACGAGATCACCAACTTGAAACTACAAGGGCCTCCTATGCTTATCGGCCCACTTTTTCATCTTCTTGCCTACCTTGTTGAGGTAGGATCGAGTCATATCCGCTTGCTAGTGTCACTCCTTGGCAACATTGAAGGCCATGGGGCTACTCCCAGTGTAGCCATCCGCTAAAGTGTTTGGAGTCAATGGTTGTTACCCTGTTGTCAACTCAAATGGACTACTTCCGGTGGACTCTGATTTTTGTAAGTTACAGGAAAATTTTTCCGAATCTCTTTGGTTGGCACTCACATAGTGCCGAAGATAGAGCTCCATTAATGCATTAACTCAATCCGTTTGGCCATCATTTTGAGGATGAAAGCTTGTCCAGAAGTTAAGATCTGTACTGAAGAGTTTGAAATGCTCCGTCCAAAATTTGCCAGTAAAACATGGATCTCGATCGCTCATAGTGCTTCTTACTTCTCCCCAATACTTCACCACATTTTTTAGGAAGAGACGGGCTATTTTGTCTGCTTTGCAATCCATTGGGACAAGAATGAATGAAGCATATTTTGTGAATCGTTCAACCACCATAGTGATCGAGCCATACCCTTCGAATTTTGGAAGCACTGAAATAAAGTCTATTGAAACACTTTCCCATGGTCCAGATAGGATGAGAAGTGGTTCCAAAAGTTTACCCGATGAATATTGCTCCACTTTGTCTTGTTGACAAATAAGACATTTCCGCACATAAGTTTCCACATCCGTCCCCATGCTTGGCCAATAGTAACACTCACTCAGCAAAGCCATTTTCGGATGGATTCCGGATGTCCAGCCCATTGAGATTTGTGACACTCCCGAATGCTCTCCTTTCTTAAGTTTCCCCACTTTGGGAGATAGACTAGGTTGTCCTTTGTGTAAAGGACATCATCCTCGAGCTAAAATTTTCGACTCCTTCCAAACTTGGTAAGTTGTACTACCAAATTTGCCATGGGATTTTGCTTGAGTCTCTCCTTGATTGGCTCCAAGAGTGTACTTTGTGGTTTTGACAATGTCGTCTTGCGGCTTTATGCATCTGCCACCAAGTTTTCCTACCCCGACTTATAGGAAACCTCAAGTCGAACTACGACAAGAAAACTTGCCACCTTGCTTGCTTGCGAGTCAACTTATTTTGGGTTTGAAAGTCCATCATCACGACGAACTTGTATCTCAACAAATAATGCCTCCAAGTGAGGAAACCATGGACCACCGTTGTCATCTCTTTCTCATGGACCGAGTAGCACCTCTCTGTCTCATTGAGCTTACGGCTCTCAAAGACAATAGGATGACTTTTTTGCAAAAGAACTCCTCTGATCGCAAAATCTGAGGCATCGGTGTAAACTTCAAATGGTTTGGAGTGGTCAGCAAGGCTAAGAACTGGTTTCGAAGTTACCACTTTCTTGAGCTCTTCAAACGCCTTTTGATTGGTCTCCATCCATGCCTATGCCTTGTTCTTCTTCAAGAGGTTCATCAAGGGCGATACTATGGCCGAGTATCCCTTTATGAACAGCCGATAGTTGTTGGCTAATCCAAGAAAGGAACGAAACTCTGGGATTTTGCCATCTTTGATTATATGCCTAAGGAAATCAACTTCTTGACGAGCAAACGAGCACTTGTCCTGCTTCACCCAGAGTTGGTTGCTTGCCAAGATCTTGAACACCATCCGCAAGTGTTGGGCATGTTTCTCCAAGGTGGCACTATAGACAACAATAGCATCCAAATACACTATCACAAACTTGTCAAAATAGGGATGGAAAATATTGTTCATCAAAGTGCAAAATGTAGCCGGTGCGTTTGTGAGACAAAAGACAAGACGACAAACTCGAACGAGCCATACCTAGTAACACATGTGGTTTTGGCCTCGTCTCCTTTGGCGATCCTTACTTGATAATTAGTCAAACAAGTTAGTCAACAGGGTTCTTGTTTTTGATGGTTAGCTTGTTCAAAACTTGATAGTCAATCACAATCGAAGCAAACCATTTTTCTTTCTATGGAACAACACGGGAGCTCCATCAGGTGCTTTTGATGGTTGGATAAAGCCGGCATCCAATACCCCTTTAATTGCTTTCAGAGTTCTTCCAACTCCATAGGGACCATGCGGTATGGCGCCTTGGCATGTGGCCTCGTATCCAGCTCCAACTCGATCTTGTGATCCACTTCTCTCCTAGATGGAGCTTCTTCGGGAGTTCGTTCGGCATCATATAGGAAAACTGCTTGAGAACCTTCTCAATCTCCATTGGCACCTCCTCCGTTGAATAGGAGTCATTATCCAGCTTCAACGTCTCCAAGTAGGTTGGTTTCCCATTTTTTATGCCTTTCGAAAGTTACATAGCCAAGAGTACCTTCCGTTGTGTCCTCTCTTCCCGTCGAAACACCGGAACAATACAAGAACCATCCTCCTTTACTATGCACATGGCACTAGCAAAGGGGATCAAAAACGCCTTCATCTTATCAAGGAATTTTAACCCAAGCACAAGTGGGTAGTCATCTATTGAAACAACTGAAAGATCAATTGTTCCCTTTCACTCTCCGATACGGAGCTGCACACTATGTGCAACATCATAGATTGGTTTGGCCTCTGAATTTACCGTTTTGAGCATCCCTTTCTCATCAGCAACCCGAAGTCCAAATCTCTTCGTCTCCTCCAATGAGACCAAGTTATGTGTCGCCCCGGTGTCAACCAAGGTATAAGTTATGTACGGTCCAACCATTGCTTCGACGTATATCAACCTCTTGGATGACGACTTTGCCTTCATTGTCTTCACCGCTTTTAACATCCTCAAAGAGTTCATGCCTTGCATGGGTTCCTCCGCCACTCGAGAAACTATTTCCTAGAAGGCCTTCTTCTTTCGACAATCTCGAACAAAGTGAAGACCATCACAAAAATAGCACTTCACCTCTATTTTGGGCTTCCCCGCGTCCTTGGAGTTGCTCTTGTTCCATCCCCCTTTGTCTCCTTTGCTCGAACTCCCATTTCTTAGAAAGTTCGATTTGATTTCTTTGCTTCTTTCTTCCTTCCCTCCTCCACCTTTCTCAAAGTAACCCTTTGATTCTCTGGGTTTTGAAGAGTCACTCTTCTTGAACACAATGAATGACTCCACCGCAGCTATGGCTGCAGAAAGAAATTGCACTCCATACCTTTGTAACTCTTGTTGCGCCCACTCTAAAAGTCCATCCACGAAGTAGATGAGCTTGTCTTCTTCCAACATGTCTGAGATTTGGAAGAGCTACTCCCTGAAGCTCTTCACATAGTCCCGAATGGTACCCACTTGTTGACGCCACCACATGATAGCCATATCGGAGAAGAATAGTGCTGCCGTCTTGACCTTCATCTCTTCATTTTCTATGCCCATGTAATCAAAGTATTGATCCATGTTGAAAAGATAAGTGTCAAGATCCTTCACATCTCACTTTCCTGAGAAGGCCTTTGGCTTAGGGGCGTCAATACGCGGTCTCTTACCAAAGTTACTAGCGCCTCCATTTGCTATGGCCATTTTGCATAGCGAAACATCCTCTCTCATGACCTTCAACTCCTCTTGAAGAGAAGTCACCACAGTATAAACATCGTCAACTTGCACTTGGAACTCCTTGCGAAGTTTGTCCATGAATGAGTTGAGGATACCTTACAACTCACCTTTGAATACATCCTCCCGAGCATCAATGGTCTTATTTCTTGGTACATCATCCTCCAACCTCATCACCATCTTTTCTATGATTTCCTCCATCCTTTCGAGTCGTGACTCGAAGGACGTTAGGACATCCATCGATTTTATCCTCCTTTTGTGCATGGTGATTTTCGCGGTGTTCACCTCCTCAATAAACTTGGTCATGTTGCTTTTATCCACCATTCTCTCTTTACTTGAACCTATCCGGCACTCAAACTACTCACCCCTTCGTTTGATCTCAACCTAACTCCAATGCCACAAGGAAAAAGTAAAAACACCGAAAGAGAATAGAAACTCGAAAGTAAGAAAGATATGTAAATCTCAAGAGAGAGATTGTTTTGTATTGAAATTGATTGGTTTGACAAATGAGCCAAGACTCTTTTACATACAAGTTCCCCTCCACAATCAATGGTGGAGATTAAAACGATCTAACGGTGTATATTTATATGTAGACTTTTGTACTAACCTACCAAAGATAAGCCTTGGTGGCTTTCTAGATGTTTACCTCCCCAGGATAAGCCTTGATGGAAAAGTATGACTATCTAGAAGCTTTGACCTTCTAGATGATCGTCTATCAAGTAAAAAAAACCTTACCAACTTAAGTCTTCCATGACATCCAGCTTTCTTTCCTACAGTGTCTCTCTTTCTCTGGCATCAAATTCTTTCTCATCAACAATAATAGCATATTCCATTCTTTTTCTTTGTTTTTGATTTTTTTTTTTTTGTTCAGCCAAAGAATCATGCGGTTTGACTTTGATATTGCCCCGATTCGTCAACGGAAATAATTTGATGTGAACCAACTCGTACACGAATTTAGAGTTACGAATTAATAAAAACATCACTTGTGATCTAGAAAATTACCACGTAGATTCTGGTCGTGATTTGAGTTGCATATAGTAAATTCAAGTAAGTTTCGGATTTTTCGAAGTGTCGATTTTGTTTTGGTTTCAACTCTTATATTCTGCAAAAGATATATTTTTATTTTTCATTTATTTTGTGTGTTGTATCTTCGAATTTTTTGTTGATTTTTTTTCCATTCATATGGAATGGATGAAGATAATCTATTAGGTATATAAATATGAAATTGATTCCCCAAATTTTATAATATACTATAACATTGTAATACAGGGACTTAGATCAAGAAATTATTATGAATGATCTTATGACATCAAGTCCCTTACTATGTAAATGTGCTCTATATTATCTTTGACGTTGTTTGCTTATTATATTCTTATAAACGAATAGATATTATCTTTATTAAGCACTTAAATGAAAGAACATTAAAGAGCAAGGGATAGAGAGGTAAGGATTTATAGTGGTTTGGATAACAAGGTAAAAATCAACTATATTCTGTACATTGACTTTTCCCTGGATGATTATTTCGATCCATCAAGAGGGATAATCCACTAAAGGATCAAGACAAGGTCGCGAAGGTTCAAGACAAGAACCACGAGCCAAGCATCATATCCATTACAACCATGGATAAACAGTACCTCTTCTCAAATAGCGGTTTCATCAACCTCACTTGTCTAGAATCAGACTGGGTGGTAGATTATGGTGCCTCATTCCATCTTACTTCTTACATTGATTTTTTTTCATTTTATAAAAATGATGATTATGATCTTGTGCAAATGAAAAATAATGAGACATCTAGAATTGTGGGTGTTGGTGATGTTCGGTTGAAAACAAATACACGTTCTTGGTTATTTTTTAAGGATGTCGGACATGTGCACGACATTAGACTAAACCTGATTTCAGTTGGGATGCTTGATGATGAAGGTTACACTTATCATTTCCCTGATTGAAAGATGAAGCTCTCAAAGAGTTCTTTGCTGGTTGCTAAGGGAACGATGCAAAGGAGTTAAACTCAATACAAGCAAGGTTGATCAAAGGAAATGCAAATACTATGGATAGATCCTCCTCGATTGAGCTCTAGCATAAGAGGCTCAGTCACATCACTAAGAAGATTTTGCAAATCTTTGCACATAAGTAACTCCTACTTGACATAAAAGGTATTCCTCTAAAGCCTTGCTTTGATTGCTTAGTTGGAAAGCAACACAAAATATCATTTCTTCCTTTCCTTCCACATAAAATAAAGAATATACTCGACCTTGTGCATGCAGACATCTGATCTATGACAGAGAGATCTCTATGTGGTGCATACTACTTTGTCACTTTCATAGATGACCATTCTAGAAAGGTTTGGGTCTGTGCCTTGGAAACTAAAGATCACATACTGGACATGTTCAAGGAGTTTCATGCGAGGATGGAAATACAAAGTGGAAGAAAGCTCTAGTGTTTCAGAGCAGACAACTGTGGTGAATATAGAGGTATGTTCGAGGAATACTATAGGAAGCACTACATCAAGCTTGAGAAGACGATTTCAAAGATACCTCAGCAGAATGTAATGGCAAAGAGAATAAACAAAACCATTTCAGAGAAGACTTAGTCAACGCTCTCTCATGCGAAGCTCCCTAAATAATTTTGGGGGTAGAAGCTGCTGACAATTGCTTACTTGATCAACCATTCTCCTTCAAGTCCTTTTAATGGTGATATTTCAGAGAGGGTTTGGAGAGAAAGAGACGTGACCTATTAAGACTTGAAGGTGTTCGGATACTGAGCGTTTGTACAAAACCCGAAGGATGAACTCTCTAAGCTTGAAGATAAAATGAAACAATGTGTATTTCTTGGCTATCCTAATGAAGAATTTGGTTTCGGATTATGGGATCTAGTAGACAGAAAGCTCATCCGAAGCAAAGATGTTGTCTTCTTCTAAGATCTGACCATTGAGTACATCAAGAAGCCAAGGAAGCCTGGAACCGTAGAAGATGTCCTAATGAGCTTAGATCCACTTTCTCCTCCGGCATTGAGACTCCAGGGAGGAGATGTGCAAGATGATCTCAGTGATTAAGAAGATGGTGCTGATGTTGATGGCCCAGAAACATTAAAGCCGCAGGAAGAACCAGCTCTAGTATAACCATTAGCACAACAAGTTTCACGACAGTCTACAAGAGAACATAAGCCATCTACCAGATATCCTGATACAGAGTATGCGATGCTGACTAATAGTGGAGAACCAGAGAGATATAGGAAAGCCATGTCAGATCCGCATAACGACGTTGACCGCAAGCTATGCAAGAAGAGATACAATCCTTGCATAAGAATCACACATTTGAGCTGGTTAAATTATTGAAGGGCAAGCGTGCGGTAAAGAACGAATGGGTCTACCACTTAAAGGCTTGGTTGGTTGTGAAAGATTAGGGTTAAAGACTAGGTTACAGAAGGATCAGACTAGATCTCACATTACTAGGAACAGACTAAAGTTACAGTAAATTAAAGGGTAGTAGAGATAGTTGTTGGGATTTGAGTCAAAGGTCTGAAATCAGTCAAACGAAGATTTGGGGTAGAGAAGATGACAGTACAAGAATCCGAGGTAGGTGGATTGTCAACATCAATTGGGAGACACATGTGATAAAATATCACATCAGATACAGTACAATGTCACGGGTTCATTTCATGAGTCTATAAAAGGGGATCGTTGAAGCTCATTGAAAGTAGACTATAGAACTTGAGATTGAAAAGCAATAAAAAATTCACACATTACTCAAATGAGCTGAATCGTGAAGAACATTGAGGAAGAGTTTGGTAGTCTGTAGAAGAAAAATTATTGTTTTAATCCGATGAAAAGAAAAATTATTATGAGTAATATTGTAATTCTCTAGGACTACCTAAAAATGATATTTGTAATCCCTCTTAAATGAATATTTTGGTACCGTCAAGATTCCATGGTTTTTCATTTCTTTTTTCATTTTGTTTTTGGGTTTTTCACGTAACAATATTGATGTCAACTTTATTTAGTTCGGATTATTTAATTATCCCATTTTAATTATACTGAAAAATATTAGGAAAATTTTTGCTGTACACTTTTCCTAACAGAATGATTACACCTTTATCCGCATTAAGAAAACTCACTAATCTTTTTTTTTTTTTTCGGTGGGTCTTCTCCGCATTAAGGGAGGTAAGCTCTGATAATTGATTGTACTTATTATAACCCCGACGACGACGTATACTAACTACTTAAGACATTTATATAAGAAACACGACAGCTTTACCAGCGACTTCAGTTATCTCACCCGCATATCGTATTAATGATGACCAAACTGGAATGCAGAGCCCAGCATATTCTGCAACTGGTGTGCGCAATCATGATCATCGTAACCAGCAGAATCTTAAACTCCAGGCAGAAATCCTCCCTCCTCTTATCCCTTTCAAAATAGTAATAGCTCAATCTGCATTTTCTTCATTTTATGCTGTGTACAATGACATATATATGCAGGTCCGATCCATGTAAATTCGATGAGGTATCATAAATCAGAATTACCATGCAGACCACTCGTACATCTTACATTGAGATGTAGTGATCTTTGTAACGTAACTATGCCATTGATTGATTCAATGATGGTTGCCAAATTGATGAAGGGAAATCTTACCCAAGGAACATGTGGCGTTGTCAGTGTTACATAGAGAAAAAATATGGCTTTTTTTAATGATGTCAGGATGTTAAAGAATCAATCTATTATATATATATAAATACTCATTAGACGTCAAAATCATGGGACATAAAGATGTGAGGCGTCATCAATATTTTCAAATGTTAAATTTTATTAAAAATATATAATTATTTTACAACTTTATAACAAAAAAATAAATATTTACCAATTGACTATATCTTATTATCTTATTTATCAATTACTCATTTATAAAAATAAAAGACTTCAATTCAATAAAAAAAAAAAAGATAATAAATCATTCATGACATCAAGCCAAATAAAACCAAATGGTAATTTATAAGTTAAGACTGAATTCTTGATAATTTTCAAAAATAAAATCTATTGATAATTTATACGAAAAATAAAATAAAAAAATCTCCTATTATAATGAAAACAAAAATACAAAGAATCTTCTATTATCAATAGAAATTTTGAAAACAAAAAATATATAAAAAAAACTTTAATTTTCTTTAACATCTTTTCCAAAAAATAAGATCTTAATTAATGATAGAAGGATTATAATTAACTTGCGCAGCATGCAAGATAGTAAATTAGTTCTATAAAAATCCAAATTGATGATAAAAAATTCACAAATTGATTCATATGTCATAACAATCCCAATCTATTTGGACTTCATGACTATTGTGTATGGACAAGGTTCAACTTTGTGATATCAATGATGGATCTATTCATGATCAACTCTATTAAAATTCTAAATTAATGAAAAGAGACAAATATATCTTCCTAGAAGATTTTGAGCATGAAAGAAAAGAGGGCCCTTCAAAGTTTTCACTGTCAGGAACTTGCTTTACACAAAGCAGACCACTGAACGGGGAGAGGTCTCACTAATAGTCTCTTTCAGTGTATAACAAGAGGAAACCGTCCCAATCCCACCTACTAGTAGGAGAGATATAGAGAGCCCAGACAAGATATGACATGCAACTTAGATCAGATATTGGCATTTGCATTTGCGTGCATGATGATGATCTCCCTAAAGTGTAACATGTTGGTTATATGTTTGAGGTGTGTACACTTTCGAATTTGTGTCTTTAAAATGAATGAATATCTTCTCCTTGGTGAGTAGGGAAAGGAACCTGTCTGTTCCTCTTTTTTGTGTATATTTATTTTTGGGACCAACCATTACCAAACCACATGGTGGGGCTTCTTCTATCAATCTGCCAGCTGGTAGAATAGAGATTAGGATAGGTGTTAAGTACCTTCCTCACTTTTTTTTTTTTTATTAATTATAGAGTTCGTTTATATAATATACCCATCCGGCTCAATATAAATATAATAGGATGAATTTTAACCTACACGTGGTTTGAAAACGTTCACGTTATTGATGTGACAAAATTATAACTTTAATATCGAATTGAAATACGTAACTTAATCTATCAATAATGTTTTAGAATAATTATGTGAAAAATAACATTTGATCGTCCTACAATACAAGTCAAAGTTCATATTTATATGTACGCACAATCAAAATATTGTATCTATATTAAGACGTAGACAAAAAGAAAAGGATTGGAGAAATAATAGAGACAATCGTTTTTATTATCTCTTTTCATCAATTTCTCATATTTGTTGATTTGAAACAATGATCATCAAATCAGATGAATCCCATTTAAACTCAACCAGACTCATATTTGTGATGATGAAGTAAAGTAAATGATATTGTATTGTCATAATATTATACTTTTTCCTTTATTTATCTTATAAATAATAATACAATTAAAATGGATATAATTCTAATGAAATATCTTTAGTTTTGTTTGATTATAAGCTCATTTTAGATCTTTTAATTAGTCATTAACCCCTTCATATGTTACATTTGTTATTATGTTTGAAGTGAAAGAACAGTACCAACCAAATTAACCCTCAAAGAATATTTTATGTTTTTGTTTGATTATAAGCTCATTTTAGATCTTTTAACTAGTCATTATCCCTTTCATAAGCTACATTTGTTATTAGACCTTTGAAATGAAGAAGCATTTAAGGGAATTTATTGTAGTACTAAAAAGAAAATGAACCACCATTTGATTTTTTTTAAAACAATTCAAAAAAAAAAAATTAATTATCCTAAAAAAATTTGATTAGATTTTTTTAAATAACTCAACCCTAATTAACCTCCACGACCGAAGAACTCTAGCCGCTGCCTACAAGGAGATCTCCATCTTCGTCTCGTCCACGAAAGGGAAAAACTTTTGTGAGCATTGTCGATGATGACGATGAGCAGCGAGAGTTGTCCAAGAATTAGATTAGAATTTATTGTATTTTTTTATTTTTTTTGTTAGTGTAATTGATTGATAAAATATTTTATTTCTTAAATTAAAAGATGTCAAATTAGAACATAAATTATGATTGTGATCTATTAGTAAACATAATATCTTGTATGACTTATTGGTAAATGAATTCCAAAAAAATGACCTATTGATAATTGTCAAAAAAAAAAAAAAAAACCTCTGTCTCAATCAATATTAGAATATGATGGTTCAACTGGAGAGTTAAAAAAACAAAACAATATTTGGGTTAGCTTAAGGGGTTCTGTGTAAGAAAAAAAAAGAATTTTTCTGGAGAATAATAATGTGTCATGATGTGAGTTTGTCACATTTTTGCCTTGTGACACAATTTTTCCCAACGATTGGATAGGCGATGGATAATCTTAAGGTCAACTAGTAATGTAGCAACCTTTCCAACATAGTTGTCAGATCGTTCGAAGGTTAGCTTTACGTGAAGTAACTTTTACCTCTGTGTAATGCAACCACGACTTGTTACTACTACATCTTTATGCTAAAACAAATATGTTAGGAAAATTTATAAAACAAAGAGTGCAACACGAATAACACGATGTTTAGATTTAAAGGCGTTGTGATCAACTTTCTTTAAGGACTTATTCATTTTTTCTTCGAATAAACGAAGATCATATAGGGTTTAGACAAACAACCCTTTACGATACAACTAAGTCTTTTGTTGAAACTGTGAGAAGCGATTCTAAAGAGATCTCCTTGGAATCTCTTTGTGAAAGTTGAGAGAAATCGATATTAGATTTGTAAATATTTCTTGTTCAATGAGAGAGATAGGATGAATATGATATTTTATTGGTATTTGAATTTGATTTGGAATGAGTTATATACAAGGAATGATGTTCCAAATCCCAATCAACACAACTTGAGGTGAAAAAACATGATTTTTGGACAAAAACCGTTTTGCACTGGCAAAAAAAAGCTATTGCGCTCGGACGCCACTTAAGCCCACGCCTAGACGCTTTGATGAATTTTTTGTTTCATCATTTCCCAATAGAGAAGGTCTCGCCCAGACGTGGGACATAACTGCGCTCGGGCATTTTGATGAACATATTGGTTGTCCTTTTCTTTGCCTCAACACACATTTCCATCAGTTTTCTTACGGGCACAAACACTTAGTCTTTATGTAACCTTTAAATGCTCCAATAACAACATTTAAGGGAGTAATATAAACGGATAGCTAACTTGCTCTGGCTGACTTAATCTCTTTCCCTTTGGGAGTCCTTTCTTTAAGGTGTCTAAGGGTACCAATTTCATCTCATAGGCAGCATATCAATCAATATGGCATACTGATTGAAAATATTGTGGCTCGTATCACATCATGGGAGTCTAGGTTTCTTTCTTATGCTGGCAGATTATAACTTATTCTCTTTGTTCTAAAGGAAGTGCAGGCTTTTTGGTGCCAACACTTCATATTGCCTATTCCTGTACTTGATAAAGTTGAAAGATTGTGCAGATCTTTCTTGTAGACAGGAAAGGCTTATGGTGGAAATAGGTCTTCAGTTAGTCGGGATGACGTATGTTGTCCTAAAAGATCAGGAGGTCTGGGAGCTATTGACCTTAAAAAATGGAATCATGCTCTTATGATGAAGCTGCTTTGGGCCATTGCAGAGAAGAAGGATCGACTATGGGTGAAGTGGGATCATGGTTATTACTTGAAAGATTCTGATATCCAGCGTGTTTTCTTGAAGTCAATGTTGGAATTAATCCACATAAATAACTATAACATTCATATTGAATTATTTAGAATAAATCATAAACGAAAACGTACCTGAATTCATAAGTGCAAGTCTTTAATCCGGATTGAAGATCGCCTAGGTTAGGGTATCTTTCAGTTGATACACACGCTAGGATTTCTCTCTCTCGCGATGGGATGTTAGAAAGATGTAACGTATGTTCAACCGGGGACCATAACCTTCATATATATAGTGGTGCTTAACCCTAATCAGCCCATCATCATTTAGGATCAAGCCAGTAGGTATCTATACAACTGGGCCATATACTCTATATGACGATGTATTGGCCCACTTAATATTAATATCCATAGGACCATTAATATTTGGGTCAAACTGTAAGATAGCACATAACATACAATTAATCCGTATAATTAAATTGGATCATCAATTAGGATTACATTTTTGAGATTTAGAACTTTTCATAGCCTGGCAGAAGTTGATTGGATCATCTTCCACAAGTCCAAAATCTGTTTCTTCTTCCTGGAGGAAGACAAGAATTTCTTCCATCATTTCCAAGTTTACCTCATGTTCTTGGAGAAATACAATGTAGTCATCCGAAATTGCACTTTTCCTCTCTCTAGTGGATCTCCTTAATGACACTTCAGGTTCTTGAGATTGTTGAGTTTGATCCTCATTAATAATGTCAGGAATTTGATTAGGGAGATTATAAAGATTGTCTTGAACTGGAGTTGTTTCATGATCCTTGTCATGAATGACAACACTCTGATCATGATCAACAATAACTGAGGGAAGAGACACATCTTCTTCCTCAAAGAAAAAATCTCTAACTTTATCTCCCAATCCCCAAACTCAACATCCTCAAAGAACCGGGCATTACCCGTCTCAAAAATAGTTCTTGAAGTGGGATCATAGAACTTATACCCCCTTAACCTTTCAGAGTATCCAACAAAATAGCTACTAATTGTTTTAGAGTCTAGTTTCTTTTCATTTGGCTTATAAGGCCTTGCCTCAGTTGGACAACCCCAAATATGCAAGTGCTTTATACCGGCCTTTTTCCCAGTCCATAGTTCATATGGGGTTTGAATTATAGCTTTAGTTGGAACTCTATTAAATATGTATGCTGCAGGTTTCAATGCCTCTCCTCAGAGTGAGTCTGTTAAGGTAGTATGACAAATCATGCTCCTCACCATATTCTTTAATGTTCGGTTTCGTCTCTCAACTACACTATTCATGCTAGTACTACTTGGCATAGTGTATTAAGGACCGATCCCATACTCCTCTAGGAATTTCGCAAATGGCCCTGGACGATGTTCACCTGAACCATAATATCTACCACAGTATTCACCACCACGGTCAGATCTAACGGTTTTAATCCTTTTGCCTAATTGATTTTCAATTCCGACCTTATATGATTTGAACACGTCTATTGACTGGGACTTCTCATGGATGAGATATAGATACCCATAACGAGAGTAATCATTTATGAATGTGATAAAGTATTGTTGACCATTTCTACAGGGTATAGGAAATGGCCCATAAATATCCGTATATATCAATTCTAAGACGTCTGAAGCTCTCTCGACATCTAATCTAGTCTTGTTTGTCTGTTTACCCTTGATACACTCAATGCATATATCCGAATTTGAGGAATCAAGAGAATCAAGAATTTCATCTGACACGAGTTTCTAAATTCTTTATTTGAATATATGACCCAAACGCTTATGCCAGAGTGATAAGGAATTCTCATTGGTTAATTTTCTTTTAGTACCACGAGAACTTAGATGCAAAATTTCATTATATGAGGTAATTGTATCAAGAAAATATAGGTTATCATATCCTGATAAAAGACCAGTACCAATAAGATTTGAATCTTGAAAAAAGACTAAATTTATTGTTTCCAAATGAGCAAGAATAACCGAATTTGTCCAATGTGGAAAGTGAAATTAAATTCCGTCTAAATGACGGTACAATAAATGTCTCTTTCAAATCCAAATGAAATCCAGTCTTTAATAATAACCTAATCTTTCCAATAGCCTCAACCTCAACCCGCTTGCCATCACCCACATAGATGCATCTTTCACCATTACTCGGTTTTCGGTAGCTCAGGTAACCCTGATAGACACACTTATATGAGTAGTAGCACCAGAATCTACCCACCAAGTGTCTTTGGGTACCGAAATTAAATTAACCCAGAACAAACAAGAGCAAGAGACCTACCCTTTTTCGCACGCCAAGCGTGGTACTTGATACAATCTCTTTTCTTGTGATTAGTCCCCTTATAAAAGAAGCAACCAGATTCCGTAGTTTCAACTTTATTTTCTTTATTTTGCTTCTTCTATGGTCTTGAGACCGCAGCTTCCTTATTTTTCCTTTTCCTGTTGTCCTTAGAAGCCGATGCCAAATGAGCACTTTCTGTCTTATCTTGCTTTATCCTCTCTTCCTCTTGCACACAATGTGACATGAGCTCATTACGTGTTCATTTCTCCTTTAAGCAGTTGTAATTGACTTTAAACTGATTAAATTGTGCAGGAAGTGAGATCAAAACTAAATACACAAGCAGTTCCTCAGGTAATATCAGCTTCAGTGCATTTAGTTTTGAAGCAATATGAGACATTTTCAAAATGTACTCCTTTATGTTCCTTTGCCTTTATACCTTATGGAAACAAGATTACTCAAAAGAGTACTAGTTTCAGCCTTTTCGTTTTTTACAAAACGTTTCTCAAGTTCGGCAAGGAACGATTTGGCATTAGACTCTTCAGACATAGTGCCTCTAAATGACTCTGGAATTGCATGTTTCATGATCATAAGACTCATGCAATTTGAGCGTTCCCACTTCTCCATCTCCCTCTTTTCATCAGGGGTAGATGTATCCTTAAGAGTATCAGGTTGCTCAATCCGAAGTGCAAGGTCTAGATCCATGCAACCAAGAACTATCATAACGTTCTCTTTCCATTTTTTAAAATTTGTGCCGTTAAGCACAGGGATACTGTTAATGTTTGCAGATATTGTAGTAAGAGAAGTATTGACTGAAAAAGAACAAAAGATAACATCAAACAACAAACTCACAATTATTACTGAAATATAACTTTAATTTACATATTCAAATAAGACAAATTCCCATCACAAGATACCTAGCACAACATTGATTTTAGTCTTTTGATAAAAAAATCAACTTGTAAGTGGTATTCTTGGTGTAGTAATCAAATATTGACAATAAAATCCTGTCAAATATTAAGTCTTTCTTTGGACCGACTTAACGTTCACATGGAAAACCTAATAATTGTCACATATTTATTATCACAAGCATGTTTTAATTCATGCCAAATAAAATCTTCCTTTGGGTCGATTATTAAATGCATGGAATTAATACACACACAAAACATCTTAATATTCTAGATTAATTAATTTACATAAAAAAAGGTTGCTTTGGCAACATATTGTTTCAATTAACTAATTTAGAATATCAGACATATACAAAATGTATATAAAATATTATTGTCAAATATTGAATCTGAATCCAAATTTTATTTGTTTACCATTTTAAAAAAAATGAAAACAAATCTGAATCCATGATTTTATTTGTATACCATTTAAATATTTAAATGGAAACAAATCTGAATCTTATCTCAATATTTTCCAAAAATAAAAAACACAAGATTAAATCTTGTTATACCCATTTATTTCCATCTTCAGTTACTCAAATATAATCTGGAATTGTAGCAAGATGTCACTGTCTTCTTTCGTTCAATCGACCTAAGCAGTAGCATTCTACTTATATTATTCAATTTGTTTCTATTGGCATGTGAACGAGGCTCAGAAGTGAGGAACGCAACAGTCAAAAGTTCGAAAAGTACAGTGGCAGCATAGCAAGAGTGGACTATCAACTTGATTAATTCATATAATGTTTGCAATCCAATAAGCAAGCATACACAGCACCTTTTCCACATATCCAATAATAATGTACACTATAAACCATATTCAGGATCAAGGGATGCAACTCCTCCTCTGCGCATACATGACAGAATTTCCACAGATAAACATTGGCATATAAACCATTCTTGATACAAAATTGTTGTACATTCCATCCAAAATCAAACTTTTCAAATAATTCAATATGAAGACGGCTCTAATACCAATTATTGAAATTAATTCACATAAATAACTATAACCTTCATATTGAATTATTTAGAATAAATCATAAGCGAAAGCGTACCTGAATCCATAAGTGCAAGTCTTTAATCCGGATTGAAGATCACCTAGGTTAGGGTATCTTTCAGTTGATACACACGCTAGGGTTTCTCTCTCGCGATGGGATGCTAGAAAGATGTAACGTATGTTCAACCGGGGACTATAACCTTCATATATATAGTGGTGCTTAACCATAATCAGCCCATCATCAATTAGGATCAAGGCAGTAGGTATCTATACAATTGGGCCCTATACTCTATATGACGATGTATTGTCCCACTTAATATTAATATCCATAGGACCATTAATATTTGGGCCAAACTATAAGATAACACATAACATACAATTAATCCGTATAATTAAATTATCCATGTACATGTATTATGAGTCCATTAATCCAACAGGCAAGTGACTCTTGGGTTTGGAATTTGCTGATCAGGATGAGGGATTACATGTTGCAGGCCAATTCTGCTATATTTGATGTTGACTTGAGGAGTCAAATGCTAGGTATGTATATCAACTCTTGTGCCCTACATAGCCTGCTATTTTCTGGTGGTGGGCTTGGCATAAGTGTATTTTCACTCGGTATGGTTTTGTTCTTTGGCTTGTTGCAAAGGGGAGGACTAGAACGAAAGAGTGGTTGCTACATCGTGGTTTGATTTATGATGATAGATGTACTTTCTGTAATGGATGTGCGGAAGCCAGAGATTATCTCTTTTTCAATGCCAGTATGCTGTCGAGGTTCTTAACGTCATTATCCCTACTCTGAAGCTGTCTGTGAAGCCAAGGAGCTGGGAGCCATTACTTATTTGGTTTTCCACGATTGGCAGAGGAAAATCAAATTTTGGCTATATTGAGAAGGCAGATTCATGCGTCCAAGGTATATTAGCTGTGGCAGGAGAGGAGCCATCGACTATATCAGCAGGTGTCCAGGTCTCTAATACAGCGGTCGAGAACGATTTTGATAGCAGCTGATGTTGGTGTATGATTTGGTTTCGATCAGCAGGATGTATTTGTTTCTGCAGTTTTAGTTACATGATGTAATAGGGAATTCTTGCTATAATCTTCCCTTATTTTGAAACGAAAACCAGTTTAACGTGCTTGAAAAAAATAATCCTACAGATTATACCCTATAGATAATTTGTTCAATGTATTTCCCTTTTAGTAGAATCAAAGATTTTTATTCCTTGTAAATATACTTTTTTAAAAGTAAAATAGTTCTACCATATTTACCCTCCTTTGCTTGAAGAAATACATATCTTCGAAACCCTAATTTCCCCTCTTCCTTCCCTCTCTTGCCCACCCCCATATTCTCCTCACCTCCCCAAAACCCTCTCCTCTTCCCATCTTTCCCGAGTCTGCCTCCCATCTATGCTACGCAACTCCAACAATCGTCGTCATTTCGTGGACGTGTCACCTCCTCACTACTGATTAGAGTGTAAAAATACATATTTGATCTTTTTCTTTCAATTTCCAATGCATCTTAGGACAAATGTGCTTTTAAATTGTGTTGAATGCTTCTTCTTGTTTTAATTCATTTGTTTTCATGTTTGTTTTTGCAAGGATAGAAAGACGAGACCAAGAATATCGAAAATGAAGGTCAAACGGACATAAAAAAGGATTGAACGGGACAATGAGTGAGTCCAGACCAAAACGAGCCACGAAGAGGCAGCCCAATGGGCCACCAGAACCTGCCGCACACGTTGTGGCACCATGGCGCCATTCCTGCAATGCGATACTCTCTTCCCACACAGAAAACACCTTATTTTCCCATTTTGTTCATGATCTTAAGTGGTGGTTAAGTGTTGGTGAGGTTTAGAGCTTGTCTTGGGTCTTTCCAATCATCAATTCATCATCAAAGAAGGAAGAAGAAGATTAAAGAAGGATCAAGATCATTAATTATTAATCTAATCTAGTGAAGATCATCCTAGGTTTATCTGTTTCATTTGTGTTTTGAGACTCTAAATGATTATGATTTGTATACACATCATGTATTTGATGATTTGTCTTTGTCACCAAATCATGAGCTAAATATTTCATTAGAGTTGTGATGTTATTTGAATAGTGTTATGATCATTTCCATGCTTTGATTTAGTTGTTCGTTCATTGTTTATGGTTGTGTGTTGGTTAGTGAACATAATGCCTCGCTTGATTGATCACTTAGTGTTGAACTTGTAGTTTGCATCAATTTCAAGAGGATAGATGTTTAGCTCATATCATTCATCCTTTGATCCTATTTTTGTCATATATTTAGATGTCTTTGCATGAAAATGTCGAGATTTAATTCTGATTTTTGTGCATGAGTGAGCTTTGATGTGTGTCGATGTTTTTGTGGGTAAAACGGATATTAAACTGACGACCAAAGACGTATCAAGGAAGAATGATCGAGTTAGGAGCATAACGACTTGAAGGATGGAGGAACAAAGCATTTTTTAGCCATGGGACACAGAGTTAGAATCGCCAGGGCGCTTCTATACCCTACGCCTAGGCGCCATCCCTTGTTTCCATTCGAAAAACACTGCGAATCGCCCAGACGCTTGTGTACTCTGTTTCCGGACGCGTGTCTATGAAATCCCCCATCGATTTGTGTATAAAAAGACCCCTCATGATAAATTTTTAGAAAAAAAACTTGACACAAAAAGTTTGTACGAATTTACTTAGGATTGGAGCTTGATTTTTGGGAAATCTTGGTCAAGAATTGTGTTGCAAACAAGGGGATCTTGATTGGATCTATCAAATTGCATTGGGATTGTGCTTGTTTCATCTCATTTGGGTTGAATTGTGATCTTCATTTTAGTTTGTGTAGATGATGATGATCATGTATATAAGGTGTTCGATGATTTGTCTTGATCTCTCCATGATTAGCTAAACTCCTTGTGGGGTGTGATAGTTGGATGGTTGTGTGGATGTTGTGATTGTCGTAGATCTAGTTGATTCGGATTGGGATCTCAGTTTGTGGTAATGTTTAATGCTTCGGTGAATTGATCACTCGTTGTATGATCTAGGATATGTAACGACTCCGAAAGGATATGTAGTATTGGATCACGGTCACTAACCCGCACGTTGAATGTATGACCGAGAGGTTGCATGCGTAACGTGTGAATCATTAAAGGGGACCCGAGGTTAAACTAGACGTGACGACCTTTCATCTGGAGATGGTAGAGGCGGCATTTTGCTAGAGTGAGTCTACGACTCGAGAGAGGTTCGACTTCACCTTAGGACCCGATTGACACTTAGAAACTACACACAACCCGATTGACACTTCGAAACAACTAAATCGACACTTAGAAACTACACACAACCGGAAGACTAAATCACAACCCCTCTGTAAGATCCACATGTACAACCTAGAGTACGTGAATAGTTTGTTTTAAAAATTTTCAGTGTAATACAACGGAATGATGAATTTCAATACATTAATGCTCTTTGTAGACTACTGAGGTAGTCTACAGTGAAGACTTAAACTTTGAGAGTTTGTCTATGTTTGTTGTTTAGATTGATTCCTAATAGTTCTAATAGCTCAAAACAATGAAAAACAAATAAAAAACACATGATTTATGATAGTTTAGACACTCGTTATCAACAGATAAGCAAGAGCTTAGTCGAATCTTCTCTTGGTGACCAGTTTAGTCAATCTAAGAGGTGAGTTCACTACCTTTTTGTTTTTTGCTTACAAAACAACCCCTTTACAAAGTAGCTAACTTGTCGCGAAAAATCTAGATCTTTTCACAAATCCTTTAATGGATTCTGCTGCAGCTTCTGTTCTTCAATGTAGATTAGTGAACCCTCTTTTTCCTATTCTTCAATCCAGCTCACTTGAACAGTTTTTGAATTTAGATTGATTTTTAACTCCTGTATGTTCCATCTCTCACTCAATAATTTTCACAGCAGCACTGTTGTTTGAGCTCTTTAATCCCCTTTTATAGGCTGAAGGAATGAACCCGTGACTTGTATATTTTTCTTGATGGTGACAGCTTGTCATATGTGAACTTTCACTGATGTTGACCGCTCATCTTTTTAAGATCCTCGTATTCACTCTGAACCTCAAATCTTTGATATGATTGATCCTCAAACTTCTTCCTCAACCATAGCAACTATCTCTTCTACACTTCAGTCTACAACAACTCAGTTTGCACTGTGCCGTTGAGACCTCGTCTACACCTTAGTCACTGCTGCAACCTCATCTACACCAAAATCTGATGCAATCCATGCATTTCTGTGTTAGCCCTTGTCTGCAAGATCAATTCAATGCTAAAGAATTTGTAGGTCTTTTATTGCTCATGCATGTCTTAACTGCTTAGCCGAAATCCTCTGTAATAGTCTGCATTTGGTGGCCCATAATGCTCTTCATCTGTGGCCATTTGCTCTCCGGCTTCTGACCTATACTGCAGATACCTCTCTAATTTCCAGCCTAAACATACTAACAACATTATGGCTAATATTTCTAAGTTTTGTTCATCAATTTCTGTACAATTGGAGGAATTGCATATTTATATCACCCACTCTTCCCCTATATCTTAAACCCGACTCTATCCAAGTTAGATAAGCTCATTTAGCTATTTAGTTACTAGAATTTGTTTAACATTTAAACCTCTCTAAGCTCGATTTGTTTGACCCAATATTAGATAATACTTCGAGTCCTAGAATACTACATCCTCGTGAGAACGATATCTTTTACTCACTTATTACTTGATACATGACACGTACGCTTGTGTTTTGACATTACTTACTAGTCATTATACAAGGTTTTAGCGCCGTTGCCGGAGACACCATTGGAGTTAATAGCTATGTTGTGCTCAAACATTTTTATATTCTTTATTTCATTCTCTACTCTTGCCTTCTCTTGATTCTTTGATTCCATTTTAAGTTGTGTGTGTGTGTGTTTGTTGTTCTTGTAGGTGATATTCTTATGCATGCAAAGGTTACCTCACGGGCCCCTATTTTCTCTTGATCCCGAGATCGAAAGGACTCTCTGAAGGAACCACAAGCAACACAAGTTCAACTCTTATTCTCCATCAACCTCAATAGAACCCCAAGGCAATCAACAAGGAGACCTCAATCCTCTTCCTCAACTCCCTCTAAACCCAATGGAGAACATCCAAGTGCAAATTCAAGCCGCTATCCAAGCCACAGTGCAAGCATCTAGAGTGGGTGTTCTTCTTTCTCAATTGGTTCCACCATCCATGAAAGAAGAAGTAATGCCAAAGATACTAAGTGAATATAGTGCTATTATGACACCTTCCATCGACGCAGGAAACTTTGAGATCAAGCCGTCGCTCATCAACATGATCCAAGGGGAGCCCTTTAGTAGGCACCCTAGCGAATGTCCTAACAATGACCTAGCAAAGTTTCTTAAGCGCACCAACACAATCAAGGTTAATGGGGTATCCGAAGAGACTATTAAGCTATTTCTCTTCCTTTTCTCTTTGAAGAATAAGGCCTCGGAGTGGCTCTTTAACCTCTCTCCCACCTCAATCTTAATTTGGACTGATATGGCTCAAAAGTTTCTAGCAAAGTTCTTCTTGCCGACCAAGTAGGCCAAACTTCGAACCGATATTACGACTTTTCTCAATATGACACGGAGGCCCTTCATGAAGCTTGGGAATGCTTCAAGGAACTCCTCAAAAAGTACCCACATCATGGTTTGTCCGATTGGATGCAATTGGAAAGTTTCTCCAAGGGACTTCACCATGAACTCTGAGTTTCTCTTGATGTGGCGTCAGAGGGATCTTTCATAAATCTTGATTATCATACCACATGCAATCTCATGGATTCTATGACCGATAGCTCATATCAATGGCCGGGTGAACGTCAAACTCGAAGGAAAGCCACGAGGGTGATTGAGCTAGATCATGCGTCTTCTATTATGAAGCAATTGGATGTTCTTACAAAGCAAATGAGCACTTTGGCTTCGGGCTCAACAAAAGGTCAAGTAAACTCTATCCAATCTCCTATTCAATCTTCTATACAATCTTCCCCCTCTTCTTGTGATCTTTATGGCGGATCTCATGATCACGCCGAGTGTCACTTGCAAGTGAATATGGCTCAAGCTCAAAACATGGAACAAGTAGCTTATGTGCAAGGTTAAGCACGACCTCAACAAGGTGGTAACCAATATTACAATCCCAAAAACACAAGGAATCATCCGGGTTTCTCTTGGAGAAATAATCAAGCGGCTCTTACATCGTTGGGTTACAATCAAGAACCACCATCACGACAACCTCCCAAGAGTAGCCTTGAAGAAGTTTTGGCGAAGTACATTGTCAAAACGGATAAGAACTTTCAGATGCATGGCACCATCCTTCAAAGTAATGGAGCATCTTTGAAGAACTTAGAGAATCAAGTTGGGCAAATTGCTATTTTTCTTACTCAAAGGGCACAAGGATCTCTTCCTAGCACAACTGAAACCAATTCGAAGAAGCATGCTAAGGCCATTATAACACGAAGTAGTGAAGAAACTAAGGATCCTGAGTACCCTTTGCAAGATGAGAGCAAGCAAAGTGAAGACATCTCTACTCAAGCTAAGGTTGACACACCAAATGTGACACCATCTTCCAAGGTGTCTTCTAAATGTTTTCCCGACAATCCCACTCCTTATGTGCCAAAGCTTTCCTATCCTCAATGCTTTTATAAGCACAAGCTCGACAAACAATTCGAGAAGTTCGTGGAGATATTCCACAAACTACACATCAACATTCTGTTTATGGATGTCTTGGCTCAAATGCCTTCTTATGCCAAATTCATAGGGTGTGTCGTGTCGCGTCGACTTCATTTTATCTTTACCGCTATTTTATTTATGTTGGGGTAGACATGTACTTCATTTGTATACGGATTTTGATGATGTATCATTATCTTGGATTTTCATGTTCTTGAGTTATGTTTTGATTCATGCATTGGAGTTTCTTTGACCATTAGTGATATATGATTATGTGTGCCTGAGATTTACCATCTCCTTGTGACGGTAGTGCCTGATACTTTAAGATAGCTCAATTTGAATCACCATTCATCCTATGTCTGGGTGTCATCCAACTTTTCATGAAAAATAACTCCTAACATATGCATGATTGGGGGGAATCCAAACATGGGGTATTGTAGCATTGTGATTAGGTTTGCAATAAGGCGGTGGAATGTGTGATCATGATTCATTTACTTATCTTTTTCTACCTTGGATCCTACAATCCTCTTCTTGATTTCAAATGCTATTATTCTCAACTTTGCTATGACCTTGATTCTCACTTTCTACTTGATTGCCTCGTGCTTAATTGTTATGGGAATGATATCGATTTTTCATGCTATGAATCCCTCCTTCTCATTCTCTCTTGAACTCTCTCTTGGTGTAGAGTCAAGGAGGCGTGGTTTGAAAGGTTGTATGGAATGTGAATGAACACATGCTTAATTTGGCACACAATGTGTCTTGATTTATATCTTGTTATTCTTTTGGCCAATGTCGTAACACGATAATATGTGAGGCGACGATGTAAACAGAAAGAGAAAAGAAGAAAGAAGAAAAGGTAAAGAAAAAAAGGCAAAGAGCCCAAAATGTGTTTTAAGTCTCGAGAAGTCACCAACCCAAAGAGGGGTGAACCAAGAGGATGCCTTAGGCTAAGGGTGTATGTTTTATTCTTTTTGAAGAATAATGCTTCGTGTTTGGGGATCGTTTGTAGCGTGCCAGTATCTTGACATACACTTCTCCACTTTCTTCCCTTGTATCCTTAAAACCTCACATAACCGTAATGATTTACACCTCTTCTCTACTTTGTTCACATATCATTCCCAACCTTTGTTGTGGATCATGGTTACATATTGGGTATGGGTAAGAGGATGGATAATACTCGAACACTTCTTTCTTATGGTATTATTTAGGTTGAATCCTCATCTTTGCGAGGTTTGATGGTGGGCTTTCATGAAAATGATCCTTAAGATCATGTGGGTGGTGAGAGATGCTTGCTAAGGAGTATGTTTCATGACATTCGGATAGACTCATGCAAGTAGGGTTGTGGTGAGGATGAATTGGCTTGTAGAATATGACAAGTGGCATTCCCCTAGTTTTAGATGGTAATCTCGGGTTAATTTGCATCCTTCCTTATGTGTTATTGGACCTATATTGCTTGAGGACAAACAATAACTTAAGCTTGGGGGAGTTGTTTCGCTCGTATTATTCATCCTTTGATCCTACTTTTGTCATATATTTAGGCGTCTTTGCATGAAAATCTTGAGATTTAAATCCGATTTTTGTACATGAGTGAGCTTTGATGTGTGTTGATGTTTTTATGGATAAAACGGATATTAAACGAATGACCAAAGACGTATCAAGGAAGAATGATCAAGCTAGGAGCATAACGGGCCGAAGGATGGAGGAAAAAAACATTTTTGAGCCATGGGACACAGAGTTAGAATCGTCCAAGCGCTTTTGTACCCCTTGTTTCCATTCGAAAAAAACTACGAATCGCTCAGGCGCTTGTGTACTCTGCATCCTGACGCGTGTCTATGAAATCCCCCATCAATTTGTGTATAAAAAGACCTCTTAGGTTATATTTTCAGAAAAAACACTAGACATAAAAAGTTTGTACGAATTTGCTTAGGATTTAAGCTTGATTTTTAGGAGATCTTGGTGGAGAATTATGTTGCAAACAAGGGGATCTTGATTGGATCTATCAAATTGCATTGGGATTGTACTTGTTTCATCGCATTTTGGTTGAATTATAATCTGCATTTTGTGTAGATAATGATGATCATGCATATAAGGTGTTCGATGATTTGTCTTGATCTCTCCATGATTACCTAAACTCCTTGTGGGGGTGTGATAGTTGGATGGTTGTGTGGATGTTGTGATTGTTGTAGATCTAGTTGGTTCGGATTGGGATCTCAGTTTGTGGTTATGCTTAATGCTTCGATGAATTGATCACTCGTCGTATGATTTAGGATATGTATTGACTCCGAAAGGATATGCAGTATTGGATCATAACAACTAACCCGCACGTTGAATGCATCACTTAGAGGTTACATGCGTGATGTGTGAATCAATAAAGGGGACCCGAGCTTAGACTAGTTTGACGTGACGGCCTTTCATCAAGAGATGCTAGAGGCGACGTTGTGCTAGAGTGAGTCTACGACTCGAGACAGGTTAGACTTCACCTTAGGACCCGATTGAGATCACTTCGAAACAACTAGATTGATACTTAGCAACTACACACAACTGGAAGACGAAATCACAACCCCTTCCCCTATATCTTAAACGCGACTCTATCCAAGTTAGATAAGCTCATTCAGCTATTTAGTTAGTAGAACTAGTTTTACATTCAAACCTCTCTACACTCGATTTGTTTGACCCAAGGTTAGCTACCATACTTCGATTGCTAGAATAGTAGATCCTCATGGGAACGATATCTTTTACTCACTTATTACTTGCTACACGACACGTACGTTTGCGTTTTGACGTAACTTGCTAGTCGTTAAACAATAGACGTAGACAAGACCTAGGCAACCTTCACCTTGAGTTGAACACAAGATCGGGAGACCGCTTGTATGACTCTCGTAGTTGTCTATGGGGAACCACTGTGCAAACAACTTGCTAGTTGCGTTAATCTCTTGTAGAGATGCGTTGAGGTAATGCCTAGTAAGATTTACTCTAAATCTCAAGAAGGATTAGAGTATAGTTTAGGGATTCTTTACTAATAACCTAAACACTTAAAGAATAACTAGATTAGAGTAAACGAAATGATCATACACTAGGATAACGAGATCACGGCCCTAACTTCACATCCATACCATTTATAGTTTAGCTTAGTGTGTTAGCATAGTTTCATATTTCTTTCATTACGTTAGATTAAAACCACACTCGACCATCATAGTTTGATCCATTAGAACTACCAACGTTCATCGTTAGAGGTTAAGTTCCTCGTGGGATGATACTCTTACTCTCTACTTTATTCCTGTCATGCAACACATGCGCTTGCATATGTAAGACTTAATAAACGCTTAACAATTACCTCACCATCGACACCTCCTCGCCACTGCCACCTCGATGCCTCCCTCCTCTCCTCCTTTTTCCTGAAAATCCATCACCTTTCCTCCTCGTCCCTTATAATACAGAAAACAATTGAGATCAACACAATCAATTCACACAACGGAAACAATTCGATTGAATCACATACTTCACATAAATTCTATTGATTTCATATGGGTTTTGTTGGATTGAAATTGACGATTGTACAACTTTTCTCATTGATTTTGGCAGAGGAGTACGACAGAATACAACTGAGTACAACTCGTGCAGTGGCGGCCAGAGATAGTACAACTCCTATGAGGTGATCGACGTAGACGAAGATGACCGACGAGTATAACACACGGATACAATTGTATGAGGGAAGAATACAACCGAGTACAACTCCTATAGTGACGGTCGGGGATGGTACCACTCTAATGAGACGATCGACATAGACGAAGATCGTCGATGCATACAACTCTCGAGTACAACCCACGAAGGAGTACAAGGATCAACGTACTGAAAATCCTATGAGACGTATGAGATTTATTCTGGCCAATGAAGGGCGACGAAGCCGGGTATGGTATCCTGCAGTGGCAACCTGTGATCGTGAAGCAATTAGGATTTTTGGATTTTAATTGTGTTGTATTGATTTCTTTCCTTTTGTAAATAAAAGGATACTATTATGCTTTTGAAAAATGTGCTTGTAAAAAATTTAGATCTTAGACTGCACTAATAATGAAATAAGGCCCTTAATTTGTACCTCTAGATAATTCACTCAAAATCCTAGCATACAGATAAATAATGAAACAAAAATAATTCTTTAACTGTTAAATGGTCAAGATTGAATCTTAAGAATATCATTTTATTTTTAACTATATGATAAAAAAAATCCTAACAATTATATGCATAAATCATGTGAAACAAAAACAAGTAACACATATACTAAAACCAACCTAATTGATAATCAATTGATTTATTAAACCATTTAACCATAACGATATTATTGATTTAACCACAACCATTTAATAATCAGGCAATAATTTTATTTTATTTTATATGCTCATATTTATAATAGAACTTTTGATCTCTATGATTTACTTTTATTCATTTATTGATTTTGAACAATCCAATATAATCAATACATAAAAGTAGTAATATACATTTTAAAATCTAAGCTTAATTTATATAGAAAGTTAAAATGTTTAAAAATGCTATCAATTTTTATTTAGAACATAATATATGATTTGAATCATATTATATTGATTGTGTCAAATGATTAATAAATTTCTAAATATTTTATATGATATAGACACAATAATGTTAAAATTGATTTAATATTTTTATCATGCTCTTTTTCCATACAACGAGCAAATTAATATTCCAATCATTTAAAGAAAATTACGAAATCAATAAACTATACACAAAAGTGTAATCGGTGTACACTCACTTGGATACACCTAACATGACTCATACAAATAACAACAAAGGGACAATGGATGATGATGTAACTTATAGGAAGATACATATTGAAGAATCATCTCAACCATATATTTCTACTAGTGTTATTTTTTCAAAATTTTGAATTTATTGTTTTTTAAATTTGTGCAGAGATGGTTCTCTAGCGCGTATCTTCCTGCCACTTGCATCACCAACATTAATCCCAACAACAAATCAATCCTTATATCTCATCTCGCACAATCCAGTCCACGGTTATGATGGTGCTATTCTGCTTAAAAGTGAGCCAATCATCAAAAGTAGCACTAAGGATTGTTTCTACAGTCAAAGATGCTGTCGGTGCCTACTGACTTCGCACCGCATACGAGCTACCTGTAGCTTGTAATTTGATGTTCTAAATATGATGATCTAATGGCATACTAGATCATCATATTTAGGAGTCAAAAGTAGCTTGTAATTACAAGCTGCCAGATAGATAAGACCCTTCTTGCAAAATAGGAGAGTATTTAGATCATCATAGCAATGGCATTAGATCATAAACAGGGTCTGCCAAACAAGCTTTCCAGTACACGACTCCTATATAATTTCGGTATTGAGCTTTCCCGTTGCACTAATCGCAAGATAGGTGCCTGAGTTCCAAGCCAATCACCAGATCCAGATAATAAGAATTATTTGAATGACAAATTCCTGCATTTTGAAACTAAGCACTAAGGGCAATGCCTTGAACGAAGGTTTGCACATTCATCCAAACAACGCAAATTTGCACACCAGAAGTCCAGGTTAGAATCTGCCCGATACCCTTCCAGCATGCATATGAGCTCATGATACACTGCTGCAAAATATGTCACCTTATACCCACTCATCCGTTAATCTGAGCATTAGCAAGCTAGGCAGAGTCCAGAAAACAGATTCATTTCTCCCATTTGATTGCCACCAGCCTGACTTCCATTCATGCTGGAATAAACCATTAGAGATTAAAGCACAACTTCAAAATATCAAACTTGAGCATGCATCTCAAAAGCGATAAAAAGAATATCATCATGGAAGATGATTCACACAGAACTAGGCCACCATGAGCCACACGGCACACAAAACGCTTATCTATGACTACCAAGAACCAAAACAATAGCATAGAGTCTGAGCTCAGAGCGACTGATTATTTCATCTATGAACATGGAAAAAGACAATCAGGTTTGTTTTGGCAATATCCGTACTTCATTCATGGGAAGATGACAATACCCTTTTCATGTTAAAATGCAATTGCTTGCGGATAACATTGTACGACCTCCAACTTCAAGAACCTCCAAGCATGCTTGCATCTCTCCCATTTTGCTTTCATACGAAGTAAGAAGGCTTCTGCCCATGGCTCATTGCCACCATCCATGCTCAAATCATAAGGCACTGAAAAGCTGCAATATCGCAAGTTCAAAGAGCTTATCAAACACAAGAGTTGAGGGGGTGGAAGCACCATGTAACAGGAATAAAGTATCCGTCCTAATAGGTCTGAGGGACCTGCTATTCATGTCAAAAATATTGACTTACAAGTTACACAGCTCTCTTGTTAGTCACCAAGTCAAGTTACAAACTCCCTTGTTATAATTTATTAATGCTGATTGATTGATTGATTGTTCTAATTTGGAATCACAACTCCCTTGTTATAATTTATTAATGCTGATTGATTGATTGTTCTAATTTTGAATTGTAGGTTTATAATATTATCTTCAGTTTCAAGTTTTGGGACCATGTGGATCTTGCTTTGAAGACCTTTGAGCCATTGGTAAAAGGTGTTGCGAAGGGTTGATGGCAATGTTTCCTCTATGGGATGGCTATATGGAGATTTAGAGAAGACTAAAAATGACATTGAGGCATCTTTAAAGATGAAAGAAAGTAAAAATCTTCCAATATGGAAGATAGTTGATACAAGGTGGGATGCAAAATTAAAGACCCGTCTACATAGAGTTGGAAACTTTTTGTACCAATACTACTTCCATTCCAAAAGAGAAGAAGATATTGAGAGAAACAAATCTTTTATGGATGGAGTGATCCATTGCATGTCAAAAGTGTGCAAAATATCCAAATATGCAAGACAAGATCAAAGGGGAGCTCTCATTATATCAATCTCAACAAGCGTCCTTCAGAAGAGAGATAGCAAAGAGGCAAAGACTCAATAGTTCTCTTCATCCATTTGAATTTCCTTGCTCACTTTTATCTTTTATGTAATTATTTTCACGGTTGTCTTGAAATCTTGAATTTTGCTACTCACTCCGTCCGATACTAATTACAACATTGACATTGGACACGCATATTTATATAGAGATTAAAATTATGGTGCATTTCCATTTTTGCCCCTTTGGTTTTGTGAGTGACGATGAAAGAGAAAAATGAAGATGAAAAATGATATTAAGATGGAGTGAGGTGATATAAAATAAATGTAGGGATATTATAATAAATTTACTGAAAAAGCTTTCCATTTTAAATAATGCTGTGATTTTTTCTCGACGAAAAAATTAGAAAAATTATTGTAATTTTTTTCGGACGGAGAGAGTATTAACGTTATACTTTTAAATAACTTGATAGAAACAATATGGAATTGAGACACCTAATTTGAGGATGATGGCCATGAGAATCTTGACTTTGACGACAAGCTCATCGCGTTGTGAAAGAAATTAGACCAGATTTGAGATGGTACTCCCTTTACCTACAAAAATTACAAATTTATGTATTGATTTTTATGGGAATAACTTATTTGCCTTTTAGTTGTATGAGAGAGGAGTAAGGGAAAAAAATGATGAGGAATGATAGTGGGATGAATTGATATGATATAAAATAAAAACAGAATTATTTTGATAGTTATGTAAAAAATATTTCCAAATAAGGAAACATTACAATTTTTGTGGGATATGCAAAAAAAAAAAAAGTGTTGTAAATTTTATGGAACAGAGAAAATATTACTTGGTTTTTCAAAATAAAGAACTAGCAAATAGCTTGATGGTTTATTTTACCTATTGAATTGATGGATCATTTAATACATATTTTATCATGTTTTGTTTTTCTCCTCAATGTGTTTTGTAGGTTCATACCAAGAACATGCTAAGCCATAAGAGATTGAATGACCTCATGTTCATTAAGTTTAACGCGGAACTTATGACAAAGTCAACCATGAAGGATCCCCTTATCGCTAAAAAATTTGATAAGGATAAAGTCACTGAATGTATCATTTCCTCTAATGGATCAAATGTATCAGGAACGATTTCAGAAGATGAGGGCGATGATGGATCAAATGTATCAGGAACGATTTCAGAAGATGAGGGCGATGATGAAGTTCTCACTAGAGAAGGATTGAAATGGAGACAAGTTGAACACGCTAATAAAGCAGATCTTGAACCAAGGAGGAGCTAAATTTATAACAATTACATACCCATGTGTTAAAATACTTTTTAATGCATATTTTATATAACTTTTACCTATTGTTTATGCTTTTCCCTTGTTTTGTGTCATTTTTAGTTAGTTTTAATATACTTAATATTTTTGGTCCATTTTCCGCTGTTTCCTTTGTTTTTATTGGCAGAGAAAGTGTTCGAAGCTGATTTTGGATTAAGCTGAAGTCAAAGGGGATAACGATATTAAGAAGTACACGATTTAAGACAATTTGGAGCATATGTGAACGTTTTTTTTTTTTTTTACTAATTTGAAGCTCGAGAAGTGCAGATAAGAGGATAAGAAGAAGTTTGAATTAAGATTTTGAAGTTTGAAAAATGACACTTTCACGATTTTGCAGCTCGTGAAATTATTCACGGCCGTGAAAGTCACTCAACTGAAACACGTTTTCTGTTGTGATTTTTGTGGGGTTCAAAACATGTGTATTTTCCTTTATAAGTTCTCTGCATTCATTGTTTTCAAAGGAACTTTAGGTCAGTTTTCAAGTAGAAACTCTATTTTACATTGTTTTTTCACTTTTTCGATTATTAGATCCAAGTTAGATTAGCTCGTTTCATGATCTGTGTTTGTTGTTCGCTACCCATACTTCCTTTTCTAGAGGCGTAACTGTTTCGATAGAATCGTTCTTGACATTTGTTTCGATTATTTCATTTCATTCAAGTTTATTTCATCCTGATTTATGTCATTCATTTTTTGTTTTGTTGTTAATGTCTTTAGATATGTGTAGTGTGCTTTCCTGGTTAGAACATGTAAATGGATCCATGATCATGATGCATGAGATCTGATATTGGATGAATTATCGCAGTGGTGAATTAAATAGATCGATCACCTATCTTAATTCATAGTTTTAATTGAGCATTTAATCATAACTCTTTATGGTTAATATGAAGTAAATCTGATTTAGGTTAACGCATTGAATTCTTTTGATGCCTAACCTAGATTGGAATATCACATTGCTACAATATTTTTGAACTCTTTGATGTTATATGAGATATGACCATATTTATATCCATGCTAATGAATTTGGTTGCTAACTTAGTTTTCTATTTGTTTAAGTGAGGGTCTTAATACTCTTATTGGACCAATTTATGTGTTATTATGTCTTAATAATCACAACCTCACATTATACTTTAATCATGATTTAGTCAATGATTGCCTTAAAAATCATGGCGATATTTACATGATCCTAGCTATTTTCATAATATTGTTCACAACCTTAGTTGGTAATTGTTTTATTTAGTGTCCAATTATATCATCTATCCCCACAATTTGAGATGATCATTTTGATTGGAGTTCATTCACAAGTTGGATAAAATCGAGCTTAGTTCCATAGATCTTTCCACTCTCCATGGGAACAACTCCTTACTTGCCATATTTATTATTCAGTAGTTTGAGTTGGGGATATTAATTTTGTGTGTGTGCGTTAGACGGCAAGCGTCTGAGCGTTCCAAGGAAAAGGACATTGGATCATCACCATATTCAATAAAGGGGAAAGTAGAGTTTGACATACCACTCTTTGATGATTACAAAACGTTGAAGTCCGACGAAGTAAATGGAGAAGAAATGATTGAAGATGAAGATGAATATTCGAGTAGATTTTAATCTCTATTTTGTAAAACGATATTGTTCTAGTGTTACTACTACCTCCGTCCCATAATTATTGCAACACATACGCATTTTATACTATTCTATACGTATGAATATAAGTCTCATTTTCATATCATATCAGATCGTCCTGTAACACGTATTAGGTTGAAGTGCATACTCACAAGATCATTGATATTTCACGATAAATTTAAAACAAAAAAAATTACGTTTCATCGTCGTTACACGCGTGTTAAATTTTGTATCGACACACGTGCCCGGTCAATCTGTTGCAATAATTATGGAACGGAGGGAATAATATTTTATATTTAATTTTGCATATTTTCCATTTTTTTAACATTTCGCTCACATTTCATTTATTTTTGGCCAATCCAAGGTATATAAAATATTCATACATACCCCCGATATATCATCCAATATCCGATATCAAATATATTCCAATTTTTAATATCCAAGATCTAGAATCTTGGTATACAATATCAAACCCGCAACCATTAGAGGACTCATGTCTATCTCACTTAGCCTCGCATCGAGCAGTGCACCAATCTAGAGAAGGATGATCCACTAACATTGCTCGTAGTGCAACACACCGATATCCATCTTAGTTGGCCATCTTCATCTTCATTTAGATCTTGTTTTCTAGCACATCTCTCGACATCCCAACTCTTCTACGAAGCTCGGACTATGTGCACTCTGCTTTCGACTAGGGAAGAAACTGGTCTTAAGGTCAGAAGCAAGTTTGAAGAGTCCCAAAGGCAGCTAAGGACGACCTAAGGGCTGCCAAGGAGGCTCATAACTGTAAGGTCAAGGAGGCATGGAACATCGCGGTCAAGACTCGATAGAACGACCTCATCTAGATTTGCAAGGAGAGATGTCTTGACGTTCCAGCTTGCCAACTCGACCTTACCACGTGGATCGACTTCACAAAGGAATGGAGGGTCCAACTTGAGGTAGCAGCCGAGGTTGTGGCAAAGGTACCCCAATTTGTCGCTTGTGCAGGGCTTAAACCCCAGAACGAGGTGTCTAAGAGCCCAAGACTCCAAGTGATCATGACCAACCCGAGACCTCGATCAATAGAGGGGAGTGGACTAGGTGTAACACTCGATGAATTTTTAGTTTTTGTCTCGCAAGTTCATAGATCGGACTTATGCGCCTATTCTTCTCATGTTTCTGTAGTTTTTGATTTTAATGAAAAAAATTTTAATTTCCTTGTTATCACTTTAGTGATATTATTACCTTGGGGACTTCAACCCATGCTTTATTCCTAAGGCTTCGACCTACTGGCCTTGACTAAGGTTGAGTTCTCCATTAGAAAATTCACTAGTTTTTTTTTTTCTTTTGGTATGGTTTAGAAAATTTAATTGTTAGTGCAAGCATTCTTCAAGAATTCACTCAATGTAACTTTTATCCATCATGACTTTAAGTCAAACATGTGGACACTTCAAGGCAACAAAGAAAATTTACCACTTCACGATGTACATCGATCATCTCGACCTTACACATAATAATGTTTAAGGTTATCTGCGTGAAAATTCTAGGCAACTCCTGCCCATCAGATTTGGCAATCATATGTGCCTTATTCCCTTCGCTTGTAATAATTTTGTATAGTTCTTCCCCGTTCTCAACATGTTTGGCCCTAAGGATTTGTGCTTCAAATTCATATTTCCTGAGGACTTAATCTTCGACCTCATACTCGGCCATATTGTTGGTAGCCGCCAAGTTCAACTTGATCGAGGAAGGCATCTCCCATCCTTCAGGAGAGACGAGTATTACTTTTGCCCTTCCTCCACTTTTGCAAGAAGGGTAGTCATTGGGGAGGAAGTGGGCATTATGCCAAGAAGTCCATCAAGACCTAGACTTTAATTGTCGTACTCATTGAGTTCAACCGACAAATTTAACAACCTACCCGACATTTTTGGCTTGTGTAATATTTGTTTAAGTGGGAGACCAGTCACCACACAAATTGGATAAGCTTGAAAATATGGTATGAGTTTTTGAACCGTAATCACAAAAGGCTCGGACGACCGTTTCAATCTTTGGCTATCTAGTTTCTGCTTCATACAACATTCTATTGATGTAGATAGGTTTTTGTTGGCGGGGCTCTAGCCGGAGTAGTACAACCGAGACTGACTCTTCTGTAGCGGCAAGGTATACATACAGCTTTTCCAACTCCCAAGGTCGAGTCAGCAAAGGGATCTCTTAAAATAAGGCTTTAACAAATCGAACGCCATTTGGCATCTGTCATCCCACCTGACCTACTCCCCTGAGTATCTTGAAAAATGACAAGGTTTGAACTGTCTCTCGGGACATGAATCTTCCCAAAGCAACGATGCACTCAATAAGCTTCTGAAAAACTCATTTGTTTCGAGGTGGCTGCATATTAATAATGGTGTTGATCTGAGTCAGGTTTGCTTCAATACTCTGGTAGGCGATGAGGTACCCTAGCAATTTTCCGAACAAGACTCTAAAAGCACACTTGGAAGGATTATGTTTCATGTTGTATTTCATGATGATGATAATTTAAGTCAACCGAATTTAAAGAAATGATCTAAGTAGGTAATAAGCTAAACTAGGAAACCGACAAACAAGGCACTAACGAGCACAATACACAATCTAGCCAACATACATTGGTAAGTCTTGGAGAACGAATTATAAATTTTCTAACCTCATTAGCTCCTCTCCTTGAGATGGATCACCACAGGTGTCATTCCTGCAATAAAGACCCATTGAATGGCTTGAGGCAGTAAGTTTGAGCAAACTAAATGACATAAACGTTGAATTAGCATGCACAGAAAAACTTCAATGTAAGCTAACAACTTTCTAAGCCAACGAGGTTGTTGAAAACAAAGAGATGCATAGAGGCATCAACAGATTTGAGCCCGGGCACCTGGCTTGCCTTCTTAACAGGCAAAATATGTGTACGAGGGGAAAAAAACTTTCCAAGGAATCCAACAAAATATCAATAACAATTTCGATGGAACCAAGAAAAGCTATTGTTCGTAAGAAAAACATATAGAAGAAAAAAGCGACTAAAGGACTGTAGCCAAGATGACTACAGTAACACTACTCAATATCAAACCTACTAACAACTATGTTCTGTCGGTGGGTTTCTTGTACTCAAGTGGGGTTTTGTCTTGTCTGTAGGTTTTCTTTTCGACAAGGAAATTTTTCTGTTATCTATGGGGTGGTTTTTTGTATTGTCAGTAGGGTTTCATTTGTCAGTGGGGTTTTCGTACTCTCAGTGGGAGTTTCACTACGCTTGGTAGGGTTAGAGCATCCAACGTGTATAGCATAATTTATCATTTTGCATATCTATCAATGAAATTGAATGTGCATCTTATTAAAGATGCAAAAACTTGCTTCATGTACTTTCCAAATTTGAACCTGGAGTAGACTTTTATTTTGTAGATCAAGGACAGTGCTGGCTCCCTCATCAAGAAACAGAGTTCAGGAAAAATAAAACTATAGAAAAAAGGGATATAGGTGATGGAACAGGCGTATTCTTCAACTCATCTAGATGAAGATATCTAAGCATAAAGGGCACGCATCCAAAGTATGATTTTGGTCACCTCCGGTTGGACATGCCTTGCAAGCCAGCCTAAGGTGCTTGTGACTCTTGTCTAAGTAAAAATCTTCAAGCCAGAGATATGGACTAATTCATCATAAAGAAATGTCTAACCATACTAACAACAGCAAGTGCGGCAAGGTAAAAGTAACATACGGATAAAAAAACGAACCTGCGAACTAGGACCTTGAAGAGATGAAGAGACTTGGTTGAGAGATTGCAGATAGCATCATTAATGTAATCCTTTCGAAATAAGTAGACTACTGGATATCCAAGGAGCCATCTGCATTCAAATTGAGAATTTTATTATCAATAGAGACCAATGAACTAGAATCTTGAAAATCTTACGACCATGCTTGTAAGCAAGTCACAAAAGCAGGTTTGCCTGCTTAAGATTCTTTGTTCAGTAATTGTAAACACTATGAGTTCAAAATGTAAATGAAGCAGGTTTGTATACTGCTTAAGATTCTTTATTCTTGCAATGCCTCTTAATATACATCATGTAAGAACATCACCAACCCACAAACCACAATTCAAGCCAAAAGAGCATGTGCTTGAGCTTCTAATAGAACTGTATCCCTCACAACCCATGTAATTTTATCTGGAAGATACACACACAGAACTATTTAATGTACTTAGATGAAATCCTACCCATTAGTTCACAGTAATCAACCAACATAAACATTTCTATAATTACCAGCTTTTCCTGTGATGCACATTTTACCAATCAGGAGACCATGTATAAGTTCAAAGGGCTTCAGATCTTTTCAAACGAACATGCATACATTATATGCTGGCTACTAGCAACAAGAAGTTCGAAACTGGCAGAAGGGTAAGAACTTACCCATTTAGTGTTGGTATCGTAAGCTGACGATCTTTCACGCTAAAACTCATATCAACAGGCTGGGACTGCAGGATATCATGAAGCTTAGGAAGGGTATGTTGAGAGGTGCCATCATTCTGCTGGTCGTTCATAAAAATAGAGTTCACACTACTTTGAGTAAATACCAAAGAGAACAACTTCTGAATAGATGAGAGGTCCATTGCCACTGAATTTTCATCTTGATTAGTAATCATCTGAAAAGGAGACGAGTGTGGGAAGGGAAAGGTCACGACCATCATTAGAAACAAACACGTTCACTAAATTGCGTGAGGCTAGCTTGCGTCCACCTTTGGAGGATCCTGCTCAAGGTCGATAAACAACAGATTTGTTTCCGAACCTATACTCCAATCAATATAGTTGGTGAATTCTCGGAAATTCACCAAGTATATCATGTCTTCGACAACCATCACTCTCAAGGGCTCAAAAAAAGTGGACTTCTCCTGTCCAGGAAAATCTCATTAGCAGTGAAACAACCACAATTACAAAACAAAAGATCATATCACCAGAGGATAAAATCTGTGGGGGAAATGAGTGAAATGTCAATTGATATAGTAACTAGAATGGTGGATATCCTACAAGAAACATAGACACTGAAAATGGATAGCAACAAATCAACAACTAACCAAGCGATTATCCTATTACATGGTGTTGATTATGGATACGACAACGGCATTCTACTTAAGCTTGTATAATGGCCTAAGTGACAACAGCGTATCATACTTAATGTGTTTCCTTCAGCTCCACAAATATTCTCCTCTCCCTCGTGATTGACATTGAATCCATTGTTTCATGCCTCCTTACCGGTGCTTCGCCAAATCTATGCTGAACATGTCCATGTCACTAGGATCTGCCACGCAGGCTTCACACCCCATAAACTTCATCTAATTTATATTCCTTAGCTCGACCCAACTGCATACAGAACTGTCACGCGCGCTAGTTGGGATGGTGATTCGACTATAAGCAAAGGAGGATGAGGGGAAGTGGGGTGCAAAGGCCTTTTGATCTCTAACAAGTGAAGTATTTAACTGATAAATGCTAGTTTGCACTTGCAGAACTGTTGAAGCAGAGGTAAGCTCTATGCTGCAGTAAGGCTTTCATTCCGTTGGATCAGTGGAGTACTACAATGAACAGTGTCATCACTAACATCTAGAATGTTTTTACTGATAATCAGTTCCGGATCAGTCAAGCGCAGAACAAGACAATTAATTACCTATATGTTTAGAGTGGTTCAGGTATAGGATATTATATGATGCTCCACACGTATACTCCTCTTAAAGACTCCACCTGATCCGTGTGAGTGTTTGGCCCAAAAGGAGGAATATAACTATGTATAAGTTTCTAGTTCGTCTTCCAAACTCCATAAATTACAATGGAAATTCAAGCCTAAACTCTGCTTGAGCTCATTGTTAGAGAATGATAAATTGGCCTTAAACCTTTACCTTCCAGTCACTCTTACGTTGGGCTTCCACCACCACTGCAGACGAAGCTACAACCTTCTATCACAGTAGTACAACAGCTTCTGAAAGTATTGCAATTAGCACCTCAAATCACTTAAAAAGAAAGCAAGTTTTATAGTATAACTCAATTTACACTGCTTTTTGGATTAGGTTCTCTACTTTCATCGCTTCACCCAACCAGATGTATGAAGACTTCTTTAGATCTTCGTAGCTATTAGTTTCTTTTTTACTCCATAATCAATCTTGGCCCTTCATTTCATCCACTTTTTCTTCCAACTGGAATGCCCTTGAATAACTCTGATTATTTCTAGCCTTCGATCCAAGAAGTACTGTACTCTGCCAATGAATTCTCTATAATCTTGCTGGATTATCCTCAACAGCTTTATACCATCTAGGACTGTACTCTGCAATTAAGAACAAGATAGTTGTTGCAACTATTCTATGTTTCTTCTGCACTTTTTTGAGTGTTTCTACTCTGCTGAGCTAAAAGCATTCTTCAGCTTTGCAAGTCTTCCACCTATTATACTTGGATGTCTTTATCATTTTATTGATGTTGGCTTGTAGCCTATTAACCAGCCTTGTTGTCTTACTCCTTTGATGTAACATCCAAAATTGAAGGCTGGCCTACCCTGCATTGCCTTCACCCTGCTTCCACGATGGTCTGCTGCATCAACCTGTAAGTATTGACTAATCATATACAGGCTAACTAAAAGCAAGTCCTGGCTTGAGTCTTGCTCATCATCAATTATCTCAAGGGATTAACATGCCGAGTCCTAATCATCTCATCATCGTCTAATATCGCTATGAAGCATTATTGACATTCATAACCACACTGCAGCAGAGCTTTTACCATTCTTCAAATTTTAACTGATTATTCTACACAGAATTAGTAGCCCACAATCCTGAAAAATGAAAATTGATTTACATCAAGAAAAAAAAACTTAAAAATGTAAATAGCAAGTTTTGGTATAAGCTCCATTGATATTTCAGAACCATGCCTAAAGCATAAGCACCGGTACATTTGAATGGACAGTAACAAGTCCAGAAAAAATTAATCCAAAACAAGATGAAAATATTCTAGATTTAATATTTCAACCAATACAAGTGATCTACTAAACTGAACCAAAATGTTGACTTGGAAGATGACCTTTTGAATGAGTTCAAGAAAGGCACATAAATGTTGTTGTATTTCAGGCATCTTTCCACCATAGTCCACCATTACAACCGGCCGCATACCTGTGCACAGCGCCAGAACATCTGCAGAACACACATTACCAAGAAAAAAGAATCTTGGATGATGTTGCATCCTTTAGTTCAAAGTTCTAACCACCAGTTAGAAAAAAAAAAAGGCCTAACCACCAAATATCAAATGGAAGTTTATGCATAATTTTAATGACATCCTACTTCTAAACATTCTAATTCTTAAATTGAAGAGACAGAGAAAAAATGAAGAAAGCAGGATAAACTTTGTATTAAATGCAGCTAGACTTATGCGCCAACTTTGGTGCCTCACAAACGCTATGAGCAGACACAATCGAAGTATTGCACCTAAGTCATGTAACTGGACGAGAGGCTCCAAGCACACCTAGGCACAATCTTTGGGGGAGATACCTAAAGTGGTTAAGTTCACGATGAATCTTTGGGGGAGCTTTTGGGTTTTTTTCCGAGAAAAGGTTTGCATGGTACAATGCCCTACACTTTCACTTTGGATTAAAGTAAAATTTGGGATGTGGAGTTAGCCTACTTCCATGAATGCAATAGCAAAGCAGAGGGAAGGAAAGAATAGTTGAAGAAAAAAATTGGATGGCTAAGGTTTAAATTCTTAATCTAACAGGCTCTCACTCCTATTCTCTTAGTATATACTCTCTCCATCCTGAAAAAATGCAATAGTTTGACTCAAGGGTTTGTCGAGACAAACTTTGATCCGCATCACAAATGATCAAACATTGTTTACACAAATATACTGTGAAATATTCGTTGTAGTACACATTATATACTTTCATAAAACAAAATTTACAAGACGATCGAGCATTGTTTAATATAAAAAAAAAGTTCATCAAAATACGCATTGAAAAAGTGTCAATTTGAAATTGTTTGTTGCCCTTATTGTGGGACGGAGGGAGTAGTATGTAGATGGATAAAAAAAAAAAAAAAAAAGGTTGCAAACCAAACAACAGCTAGGCTAATCAAGATTCCTCATCCTATTCAATAATTGAAAAAGTCAAGAAATTTGTTTTAATGGGTAGCAAGCGAGGCTGATAGAGATGTCAACCTATTTGAAAACGATGCCTAGATGAAGGCTTACGCGGCCACTTTGTTTGAGAAATTGCTGACTGTAGAATCATGAATGCCTTTTCAAGTTTTGTACTCTCCATGCAACGCCACAAAACAAAAGATCAAGGTACTTCAGAAAACTACAAGTCCTGCACAGGAAAAAATTTGCAATGAATGTTTTAATGAAGCCAAGAAAATTTAAGGATATTATAAAACTCATAGAGAAAACTTCAATTCGTGTAATAACACACATATTCATATAAATCTACACTATTTGATTTGTTTATTCTTTTTTTCCTTTTTTGAAAATTAACACTATTTGATTAATTGCTCACGGTTACCTTAACACATTGGTATATAAATCTTGCTTTACAGAAATATCACAAAAGCACCATTCTTAATAAAACTAAATAACAAAAAGATCACAATGACACTCAAGACTTGGAGAGTGGTTCATGTCTCCTGCTATTGCACACGATGATGTGGTAGCAACTAATGTGATAGCCAAGAGATCACAATGAAACTAATTGACTACAATAATTATGTCGCAGAAATAAAAGATCATACGGATTAAAGTTTTATGTTTTCGGGGGGGGGGGGGGG
>LIEC01012535.1:84521-171355 GCA_001925005.1 Drosera capensis | reverse complement strand
TTGTATATTGTATCGTGTAATAGACCTATACTTCCAAGTATACTTTGTCATCCTATTTATAGAATGGGTTATGCCTCATGAATACAATTTAAGAAATATTACAGACATACATGAACTTACATTACCTCATGGGTTTTAACATAGACAATCCTACAAAGTAATTGTAGGAACTTTCAATCATACAGTGTTAATTGTATATTGTATCGTGTAATAGACCTATACTTCCAAGTATACTTTGTCATCCTATTTATAGAATGGGTTATGCCTCATGAATACAATTTAAGAAATATTACAGACATACATGAACTTACATTACCTCATGGGTTTTAACATAGACAATCCTACAAAGTAATTGTAGGAACTTTCAATCATACAGTGTTAATTGTATATTGTATCGTGTAATAGACCTATACTTCCAAGTATACTTTGTCATCCTATTTATAGAATGGGTTATGCCTCATGAATACAATTTAAGAAAGAATACAGACATACATGAACTTACATTACCTCATGGGTTTTAACATAGACAATCCTACAAAGTAGTTTCATTTACTTTCATAGTACATACATGAGCTTACATTTGAAATTGATCTTAGTTCAAAACTTTAATTAACAATAGTACCAAACTAGATAACGACATCCTATGACAAATTACACATGATTCAAAACTTTCATGGACAATTGTCCTATAATTATGTCTCATGGGCAATAGAATAGAGGATCACAAGTAGTTGTTGTGTTACTTCATTATATGACTAATTCATCTTATTTCAAAATGTACATGGATAATAGAATAGATGTTGTGATTGTTGATGTTGAAGTTTAATGCGTATATTGTAAGTATCTACGTTATATCGATCAAGACTCTATATTCATGTAGATGTAAATACAAATATGACAAATGTACACTGCGATTGCCTCTTGGTAACCTAGAAAAGACCTTAAATTAACAAATTTTATGCATTTTAATTGGTCCTTTTGGACCAATAACATTATTCAATCCACGTGTTTTGGACCAAATTGTCATTTCAATCCACCTCTATAAGACCAATTTGCCTTTTATATATCCTTTTTGGATCATATTGTCCTCTAAATCAACTTTCCTAATCGCACGAACCCTAAATTCTCTACCACCACCAAATTCTCCCTTTTCCAATCCACGTCCCTTCTCGAATTAACTTCGCCAAGAGCAGTTCCTTCCAATCAAGGACCTACGACGGTGCTAATCCATTCGTTACCGATGTACACACCTCAATATTGTCATTGCTGCAAAATTACTCCGATCGAATTATAGGTTTGGAAAGAAGCACGAAAGCAAAATTATACTTCAAATGTGATGATTGTAAGTTTTTCTCTTGGTGCTAACCAAGTGGGGAATCGATTTCACCATCTGTGATAGCTACTGCACAGAATTGTTATTATGGATGCATTGGAGTGAATAACAGAGACAAAGCATTTGAGGTTGTCGTCAGGTTCTTAAAAATGGCCATTATTTCCATTTTTCCTATAGGTGTATTAGATGTGTTGCTGAAATGATGTAATTTCTTCAATTAGGGTTTGTAATCGAGAATGATTCATGTGAATTATTGTATTCTAGTTTGTACTCTCATCTATTTGGTTAATGAAAGGAGTGTTTTTTAATGCATGATGGAAACTAACTAATTTATACTGCAATTTATAATTAGGAGACTGCAATGATACGCCTTAGTACTTTATCTCATCATGTTTTTGGAAACCCATATCGTCTTCAATTTTGGATGTCCTCTACTCACTATACGGATCTCGCATCTGAGTGTCATATCACAACGTCGTATCGTGAATTCCCATGATATTTTGGACTTCTCTGCATAGTACGCTACTTGCAAGGCTCATCAGGAAAAACAATAATTACCTTTTCGTTATCATTTTTTCTAAACTTGAAACCACGATTTGTCGCAATAGCATAATTTCTGATGGCAACATGAAACTCGTCCACATTAGGAAACACCTAACTTACTCTCTGAATACAATCACGCCAAGCATCGAGGGATATATTCTCACTGTTAGGATCACTGACGAAAGTTGGACTATCATCATGTACAGACCTAATAAGCAAAGTTTAAAGGGAAAACATTAGCATCACCTGCTTTGTACTGATTTTAAATTTTGGCTGATAAATTTAGTCTCTTTTAGTCACAAAATAATATAGCGATCAATTTTAAAACGGTCGCAAATTTAACGATCGAAACGGTCGCAACGAATCGGTCGTTGATTAATTAATATACACCCGAAAATAGATCTCCTTCTCCTTTATGTTTTTTCTTCCCCAAATATTCACCCGGGCGATGACAAAACACCACCACCCACACAAAAACCTATACCCACCACTACCTCCACCCGTCGATGGCGACTCCACCCACCCACCGGCGACAACATCACCACTCCACCACACCCACCAGCAGCTTTCCTCCGCACCACCACACACTATCGCGTCGACCCTCCATACCCCGACCAGTGATTCTGACAACAGTTCCAACGGGGTAAAGGCGAGCCAACAAAGGAGAAAAAGCCAATAATTCCGTATCCCGCATCGAATCAAGACCCTAACACTTTTGTTCCAAAAGTTTTTTTAGTGAGAAAAAAATAATGATAGCTAATTGTTGGTTTTAAGAACTTTGAATTTTAGATGTATGAAATAAAAACTATGTAACAAAAAATTAGAACCTGATAGCTAAATGTTGACCTTGTTTGTGCACAGAGTGATGGATTCAGATCTATCATGGATGTTGATAGATTTTGGAAATATGAACGGCTAGTCGATAGGTTTTTTAGTGAAAAGTATTCTCGGAGTGTGTCAAATTCATAAACGTTGTTGTTCAACATCAACCGTTCAACTATTCTGGATACTTGAAGTATCCATGTATGAAATATTGGAATAGAGACTATCAGTTAATTGATGTCGTGAGGATGCATTTATACATGTCTGGTTTTTCGCCTGAATATTAGAGGTGAAATTTTTACGATGAGGTTAAGTGGGTGAGTCATCAAGAATGTCCAGGGTCAATCCTTATAAGAACATGGTGGCTGATGGTTTTTGGGTTGCTAACTTCGAGAGCATGGTAAAGAACAGGAATAATGTCGTGGATAATTCGTCGTCTGCTTCCAAAGAGTTCTTTTACATGTTAAATACAGCACGAGAGCCGTTGTATTCTAGTTGCAAACTCTCTCAGCTGGAGGCTGAGTCAAGGTTGTTGTACATCAAATGTGAGTATAACATACCTCATAGAGCGACAGATGCCATGGCAGCTCTGTTCAAGGATATCTACCTGGAAGATAACGTGATGATGAACTATTTGGCTCGTATCTTTCATCCTTTGATCCTATTTTTACCATATATTTAGGCGTCTTTACATGAAAATCTTGATATTTAAGTCCGATTTTGTACATGAGTGAGCTTTGATAGGTCTTGATGTTTTGTAGGTAAGACGGGCATTAAACGAACGAGCAAAGATGTATCAAGGAAGAATGATCGAGGTAGGAGCATAATGGGTCGAAGAATGGAGGAACAAAGCATTTGTTTTAGCCATGGGACAAAGAGTTAAAAGCGCCCAGGCGCTTTGTCCTTCTACGCCAAGTCGCCACCCCTTGTTTCCATTCGAAAAACACTATGAAATGCCCGGGCGCTTCTTTATCCAGCTCCCGAAAGCATGTCTATGAACTCTCCCGTCAATTTGTGTATAAAAAGACCCCCTTAGGCTTAATTTTTAGGGAGAAAACACTTGACACAAATTTGCTTAGAGTTTGAGCTTGATTTTGGGAGATTTTGGTGGAAAATTGTGTTTGCAAACTAGAGGATATTGATTGGATCTATCAAATTGCATTGTGATTGTGTTTTGTTTTATCTCATTTTGGTTGAATTGTGATCTTCATTTTAGTTTCTATAGATGATGATGATCATGCTCATGAGGTGTTTGATGATTTGTCTTGCTCTCTCCATGATTAACTAAATTCCTTGTGGTGGTTATGATAGTTGGATGGTTGTGTGATTGTTTTGATCATTATAGATCTAGTTGATTCGGACTGGGATCTCGATTTGTGGTTATGCTTAATGTTTCAATAAATTGATCACTCGGTTTGTTGCTTTTGTAGGTGACATTCTTATGCATGCAAAGGTTGCCTCACGGACCCTTATCCTCATTTGATCTCGAGATCGAGAGGACTCTTCGAAGGAACCACAAGCAACACAAGTCCAACTCTCATACTCCATCAACCTCAATGGAACCCCAAGGAAATCAACAAGGCGACCACAATCCTTTTCCTCAACTCCCTCTAAACCCAAGGAAGAACATCCAAGCACAAATTCAAGCTGCCATTCAAGCCGGGGTGCAAGCAATTAGAGTGGGTGTTCCTCCTCCTCAACCGGTTCTACCATTTATGAAAGAACAAGCAATGCCAAAGGTACTAAATGAATATAGCGTCTTTGTGACACATTCCATCGACGCAAGAAACTTTGAGATCATGCCGTCGCTCATCAACATGATTCAAGGGTTTAGCGGGCCTTCTAGCTAATGCCCTAACAATCACCTCACAAAGTTTTTATGGGCACCAACACAATCAAGGTTAACGGGGTATCCAAAAAGACTATTCGGCTCTTTCTCTTCCCTTTCTCCTTGAACGGTAAGGCCTGGGAGTGACTCTTCAACCTCCCTCCCGTCTCAATCTTCGCTTGGATCGACATGGCTTAAAAATTTCTAGCAAAGTTTTTCTCGACGGCCAAGTCGGCCAAGCTTCGAATCGATATTATGACCTTTGCTCAATATGACACGGAGACCCTTCATGAAGCTTGGGAACGCTTCAAAGAACTCCTCAAAAAGTGCACACATCATGGTTTGCCCGATTGGATGCAAATGGAAAGTTTCTTCAAGGGACTTCACCATGAACTCCGAGTTTCTCTTGATGTGGTAACAAAGGGATCTTTCATGAATCTTGATTATCATACCATATGCAATCTCTTGGATTCTATGACCGATAGCTCATATCAATGGCTGGGTAAACGCCAAACTCCAAGGAAAGCTACGGGTGTGATTGAGCTAGATCATGTGTCCTCTATTATGAAGCAATTGGATGTTCTTACAAAGCAAATGAGTGCTTTGGCTTCGGGCTCTACAAAAGGTCAACTAAATTCTATCCAATCTTCTATTCAATCTTCTATACAATCTTCACCCTCTTCTTGTGATCTTTGTAGCGGATCTCACGATCACGCCGAGTGTCATTTTCAAGTGAATATGGCTCAAGCTCTAAACATGGAACAATTAGCTTATGGGCAAGGTTATGCACGACCAATATTACAACCCAACAACACAAGGAATCATCCGAATTTCTCTTAGAGAAATAATCAAGCGGCTCTTACATCGTCGGGTTTTAATCAAGCACTACCACCATCACAACCTTCCAAGAGTAGCCTTGAAGAAGTCTTGGCGAAGTACATTTCCAAAACGGATGAGAATTTTCAAAGGCATGACACCATCTTTGAAGAACTTAGAAAATCAAATTAGGCAAATTGCTAATCTTCTTACTCAAAGGGCACAAGGATCTCTTCCTAGCACAATGGAAACCAATCCGAAGGAGCATGATTAGGCCATTACAACATGAAGTGGTAAAGTAACTAAGGTTCTTGAGTACCCTAAGCAAGATGAGAGCAAACAAAGTGAAGAAATCTCTACTCAAGCTAAGATTGACACACCAAATATGACACCATCTTCCAAGGTATCTTCTAAACTTTTTCCCTATAATCCCTCTCCTTATGTGCCAAAGCTTCCCTATCCTCAACGCTTTTATAAGCACAAGATCGACAAATAATTCGAGAAGTTCTTTGAGGTTTTCTGCAAACTACATATCAATATTCCGTTTGCGGATGCCTTAGCTCAAATGCCTTCTTATGCCAAGTTCGTGAAGGGGATATTATCTAAGAAGCGTAAACTCGTGGATTTTGAGACCATGAAGCTTAATGAGGAGTATAGTGCAATCATCCAAAGGAAGCTACCGCAAAAACTAAAGGACCCAGGGAGTTTCACCATTCCTTTTGTCATTAGCGATCATACCTTTAATTGTGCTTTATGTGATCTTGGTGCCTCTATTAATCTTATGCCTTTGTCTATTTGTAGGAAATTGGGCTTCGGTGAAGCTCATCCAACCACCATTTCCTTACAACTTGCGGATCGATCTATTACTTATCCTCGAGGCATAGTGGAAGATGTATTGGTAAAGGTTGGCACCTTAATTTTCCCGGCGGACGTTGTTGTCTTGGAGATAGAGGAGGATGATGAGGTGCCAATTATTCTTAGACATTCTTTTCTTGCTATTGGAAGTACTCATATCGATATAAAGAATGAGAAAGTGACGATGAGCATCCAAGATGAAAGAGTCACATTCAATGAAGTACCGAGACAACTCGTTATCCTCTTCTTGTGTGCGGATTGATATTATCAATTCTTATGCCCAAGAGACATTCGACTCTTCTTTTGTTGATTCTCGTGAATCATGTCTTCTTGGATTAGAAGATAAGGATGATAATTCTTTGCACAAGATGGTCGCGAGACTTGATTCTTCCCCTATAATGTATGCAAACTCATGTAGAACCTTTGGATCGAGATAGCTTGGGCGAAGACAAGGAGGAAAAAGAAACTCTTGAGTTGAAAGAGCTTCCGCCTCATCTTAGAAACGCATTCTTGGGCCCAAATCCTACTTTGTTGGTGATATCTCTACAAGTCTAGATTCCGAACAAGAAGAAAACCTTCTCCGTATTCTATGAGAGCACAAGACCGCCATTGGGTGGTCGATCGGTGATATCAAAGGCATCCATCCTTCTTATTTTATGCACAAGATACTCATGAAGGACAACTTCAAACCAAGTGTGGAGCATCAAAGGTGCCTCAATCCCAACATGAAGGAGGTGGTTCGACAAGAAGTTTTGAAACTTTTGGATGTGGAGATCATTTATCCCATTTTCGATAGTGAATGGGTGAGTCCCGTACAAGTAGTCCCGAAGAAGGCTGGCATGACCGTGGTTCAAAAGGAGAATAATGAGTTGATTCCAACTCGAACGGTGACTAGATGGAGAGTATGTATTGACTACTGCAAGCTTAACAAAGTTACCCGTAAGGATCACTTTCCACTTCCTTTCATTGATTAAATGCTTGATCGTCTTACGGGGTATGCTTATTATTGCTTCCTTGATGGATTTTTTCAGCAACAATCAAATCACCATCTCCCCAAAAGACCAAGACAAAACTATCTTCACTTGTCCTTACAGAACATTTGCTTATCGTCGGATGCCCTTTGGACTTTGCAATGCTCCCGCAATGTTCCAAAGTTACATGATGACCATCTTTTCAGACATGGTAGAGCTTTTCATTGAGGTATTATAGATGACTTTTCGGTGTTTGGTGCTTCATATGATGCATCGTTGAAAAATCTTGCTCTTGTCAACGATATGTTGAGACTAACCTTGTCTTGAATTGGGAGAAGTGTCACTTCATGGTTCAAGAAGGGGTGGTTTTGGGGCACAAGATATCCTCAAAAGGGATAGAAGTCGACTGAGCTAAGATTGATGTTATCGACAAACTTCCATCACCATCCAATGCTAAGGGTGTGCGAAATTTTCTTGGCCACGCCGGTTTCTACCGGCGGTGCATCAAAAATTTCTCCAAAATTGCTAAGCCACTTTTCAACCTTCTCGAGAAGGATGTTACTTTCATTTTTTATGAGCAATGTTTGAAGGTGTTCCAAGTTTTGAAGCATGCTTTAGTCTAGGCACCGTGATTGTAGCTCCTAATTGGAATCTTCCATTCTAGCGCATGTGCGATGCTAGTGATTATGCCGTTGGGGCAATCTTAGGCCAATGGCGGGACAAAATCTTCCGTGTCATCTACTATGCTAGTCGGACGCTCTTCGATTCCTAACTCAACTATGCCACTATCGGGAAAGAACTTTTAGCCGTGGCGTTTGCCTCTGATAAGTTCCGATCCTACTTGATCGGAACCAAGGTCTTCGTGTGGACCTACCATTTGGATATCAAGTATCTTTTGGAGAAAAAGGATGCAAAATCATGTCTCATCCGATGAGTTCTTCTACTTCAAGAGTTTGACTAGGAGTTTAAGGACAAGAAAGGTACGAAGAATATTATGGCGGACTATCTTTCTCAGATCGAATGGCATAAAGGACAAGGCAATAACATGGCAAGTGTTCCATGATTTGTGGATTATATGAACTATTTGGCAAGTGGTATGCTCCCTCTGGAGATGTCTTCTCAACTAAGGAAGAAGTTCTTGCACGCTGTATGTTTCTTTCCATGGGATGATCCCTTTCTTTACAAGCAATGCCTGGATAAAATAATTCAGAGATGTGTACCGAAAGAAAGAGATTGCAGATATTTTTTTCCATTTGTCATTTTTCGGATTATGGCGGCCACTTTGATGGCAACAAAACCGCCGCAAGGTACTCACCTCGGGATTCTTTTGGCCTTCTTTGTTTAAGGATGCTAATGCTTATGTTATGGCTTGTGATCATTGTCAAAGGACGGTAATATTTCTTCCCGGAATGAGATTCCTTTGAACATTCTTTTAGAAGTTAAGTTATTCGATGTTTGGGGCATCGACTTCATGGGACCTTTTCCTTCCTCTTTTGGCAATGAATATATCCTCGTGGCCATCGACTATGCTTCGAAACGGGTTAAGACGACTATAACTCCTACAAATGATGCCTGAGTAGTAACCAAATTCTTAAAATGAAACATCCTTATAAGATTTGGAACCACGCAGACAATCATTAGTGACAGAGGCTCTCACTTTTGCAACCGGCAATTCGATACTCTTTTAGGAAAATATGGTGTTCAACACAAAGTGTAAACGCCCGACCACCCTCAAACAAGCGGCCAAGAAGAAATCTCCAATCAAGGATTGGGCAAAGAAGCCAGACGATGCTCTATCGGCTTATCGCACGGCCTTCAAAATACCAATAGGTACCTCTCCATATCAATTGGTGTTTGGGAAGGCATGTCATTTGCCGGTGTTTCGGTTGTGATTAAGATCCAAACTCTATGTTAGAGAGGTGTTTTCAACCATGCACGCAAGGTGTTCGATGATATGCCCCATAAGTTTTGCATTTACCATTCACGCCTAATGACTGCGATGTACTCTTATTGTCATTGATCACCTATATGCAATCCATGCGTCTATTTTTTTGCTCAATTTGGTGAATCTTTTTGATGTCGTCAATGAGCACTAACGTCAATTTGGTGGGTGGTCGTGATAAAGGCAAAACGGTCGTCGCCGAACCTTCATCCTGTCGCCCCAAGAGGACAAGACCAAGCTCCGGCACTGACGCTCCTCTTTCGGCTTGGCCTAGCCTCGCCATATTGGCATCGCTGGAAGCGATAGTTCGCTATCGCACAATCATCGTAAGGGAGTGTAATATGTAAAGACAGGTTGACGCCCTTTACTTCTCACAACACATTGGTGAGCGGGGTTGGAAGGCATTCCGCGAGATGAACCATCAAGCTTTAAAATCGCTCGTGGTCGAATTCTACGCTAATGTCACAAACAACCCAAACCGTCCAGAGACATTCATGCGAGGACGACGAGTGCCTTGGGATGAGGGCATAATCAACACCATGTTCTCCCTTCCGAATGTTGGCATTTCCTACCCGCCTTTGTTCGACGATCAAGTAAATGTTGTGACGTCGACACCACCCCAAGAGACCCTTGACTATCTTTGTGGTCGTAACTCAGCGCGTAATGGACTTTGAACGCATCGACACACACCACCCGAATCCATTTCAAGCGAGCTTCCTCACCGAGAATGCCATGAAGGAGGATGTTCTCATCCCACTCCACCTTGAGGGACCACCCGACATAGGTGATCGTGTGGCTTGTCTCTAGGCTAAGGTGACGGGCATTCACCATGAGCACCATTAGTTCTTCGCCATGCACGAAAAATCCATGCGATTATTTACAAAATCATGCGGGAGAACTCCCAAGATATTCCAGTCAAGGACCAAAGACAAAAGTTGCATACCAGCCTCTCCAATATTGTTATGTTTCTTCTAATTGTGCTCTGTGGACATAACTGCAGCATAAGCAATGCCTTATTTTCTTAAGAAATTTAAGAGAAAACATAACGGGGGAGAAAAGATGAGCTTCATATTTATAATAAGATGATGACCAACATGTTCCATTGTAAAACAATCGATTAGTTTTTCATATCGCGAACCTAAGACCATGTGTTTTTTATTCTACAACTTCATCGCAGGGCAGAAAATAGTTAAGGTCAGACTGTGTTAAGTACCCCCATATATCAATCCAATCCCAACACATTGAAGTATGTGTAAATACATGTTCAACCTGATCGAACTAATTGACTTGTGACTCTCGTCTATCCTATTTGGCATGCAAACAGCCATAAATCCACATTTTATCCCACTGAGCAACACCAACTAATATAAGCCAATGAGCATCATACGTATGCAACACAGTTCCCTCTAAACTTGTCGAAACCTTTTTAACACCATTAGCTGGGAGCTATTAGGTATTAGGTTTGCGATAAGGCGGTGGAATGTGTGATCATGATTCATTTACTCATCTTGTGTTGCCTTGGATCCTACAATCCTTTTCTTGATTTCAAATGCTATTATTCTCAATTTTGCTATGACCTTGATTCTCACTTTCTACTTGATTGCCTTGTGCTTAATTGTTATGGGAATGATATCGATTTTTCATGCTATGAATCCCTCCTTGTCATTCTCTCTTTAGCCTTCTCTTGGTGTAGAGTCAAGGCGGCATGGTTTGAAAGGTTGTATGGAATATTGATAGGAATGTGCAATCCCTCCAGTTGTATAGAAATTAATGAACAAAACTTGAGAGTATTAGTTATGATTTTGTTAGTGTTCTTAGGCTGGAAATTAGATAGATATCTACAGTGTAGATCAGATGCTGGAGAGTTAACGACCACAGATGGAGAGTATTGTACGGGCCACCAGATATAGAATACTACAGAGAATTTTGGCTAAGCGACTAAGACATATGTGGGCAATAAAAGACCTAAAAATGCTTTAGAATATAGGATTGAATTTGAAGACAAGGACCATACGGCAGACTGGAGTGCAGCAAATATGGTTGACAAGGTTAGGGCAGAAGTTTAAGGATTAATCAAATCGAAGATTTGAGGTATAAAGTGACAGTAAGAGGATCAGAAAAAGGTGAGCTGTCAACATCAGTGAATCTTCACATGCGATAAGCTGTCACCATCAGATCAAGTACACAAGTCACGGCTTCATTCCCTCAGCCTATAAAAAGGGATCAAAGAGATCAAGGAACAGAAGCTGTTGAATGAGATATTGAACGTCCAAGTGTACAAAAACAATCCAAATTCAAAACTGCTAAAATGAATTGAATTGAAAAAACAGGAAAAAGAGGGTTCACTAGTCGGCAATTAAGAACAGCAGGAGAGTCCAGTGAAGGATATGTGCAAGGATCTATTTTCTTTGTTTTTGACAAGTTAGCTAGCTTGTAAAGGGGTTGTCATGTAAGTCAAAGACAACAAGATAGTGAACTCACCTCTTGGATTGACTAAACTCGACACTAAGGGAAGGCTGGACTAAGCTCTCGGTTATCAGTTGATAATGAGTTTCTGAACCAATATAAATCCTGTTTTATTAATTTATCTTTTATTATTATGAGCTATTAGAACTATTAGAAGTTAATCACAATAACAAACAAATACAAACTCACAGAGTTTAAGTCTCTGCTTCAAACTATCTCATTAGTTTGTAAAGAACATCAGTGCGTTGAAATTAATTATTCCACTGTATTACACTCATAAATTTTAAAACAACATATTCACCCCTCCCCCTCTAGGTTAAACCTGTGGATCTTACAAATATGAATGAACACATGCTCGATTTGGCACACAATGTGTCTTGATTTATATCTTGTTATTCTTTAGCCAATGTTGTAACACGATAATATATGAACCGTGAGGCCATGACGTAAAGAGAAAAAAAAGAAAGAAGAAAAGAAAGCAAAAGAAAAAGCAAAGAAAAGAGGTAAAGAGCCCAAAATGTGTTTTAATTCTCGAGAAGTCACCAACCCAAAGAGAGGTGAACCAAGAGGATGCCTTAGGCTAGGGGTGTGTGTTTCATTCTTGTCGTAAGACTGGTATTAAACGGACAAGCAAAGATGTATCAAGGAGGAATGATTGAGGTAGGAGCATAACGAGTGGAAGGATGGAGGAACAAAGCATTTTTTTAGCCATGGAACACAGAGTTAAAAGCGCATGGACGCTTAGTGCTTTTGTGCTAGGGTGTCACCCCTTGTTTCCATTCGAAAACCATGCGAAACACCCGAGCACTTACATTCTACGCCCGGGAGCATTTCTATAAACTCTCCCATCGATTTGTGTATAAAAAGACCCCTTAGCTTAATTTTTAGGGAGAAAACACTTAACACGAATTTGCTTAGGGTTTGTGCTTGATTTTGGGAGATTTTGGTGGAGAATTGTGTTTACAAACAAGAGGATCTCGATTGGATCTATCAAATTGCATTTTGATTGTGCTTGTTTCATCTCATTTTGGTTTAATTGTGATCTTCATTTTTGTTTCTGTAGATGATGATGATCATGCACATGAGGTGTTTGATGATTTGTCTTGATCTCTTCATGATTAACTAAACTCCTTGTGGGGGTTGTGAGAGTTGCATAGTTATGTGGGTGTTTCTTTGCTTGTAGATCTAATTCTTTCGGATTGGGATATCGGTTTGTGGTTATGCTTACTGCTTCGATGAATTGATCACTCGTCTTATGATCTAGGATATGTATTGATTCCGGAAGGATAGGTAGTGTCGGATCACGGCCATTAAACCGTACGTTGAATGCATGAACGAGAGGTTGCATACGTGACGTGTAAATCATTAAAGGGAATCCGAGTTTAAACTACTTATAGGTGACGGTATTCCATGGAGAGATGCTAGAGGCGATCTTGTTCTAGAGCGAGTCTATGACTCGAGAGAGCTTAGACTTCGCCTTAGGACCCCATTGAGATCACTTCAAAACAATTAGATTGAAACTTAGCAAATTACACACAACCGGAAGATGAAATCACAACTCCTCCCTTCCCTTATATCTTAAACTCGACTCTAGCCAAGTAAGATAAGCTCATTTAGGAATTTAGTTAGTAGAACGAGTTTAACGAAGCATAATAAGTTAAAATAAATGCCATCTTGGATTGAAATCAAAGTTAAGTTGCAGTTTTATGTTTGTCGGTTTGGTTTCCAAGTTGCTTCGATCTCTAGTTGATCTGCAGGTTGCCTCTCGACCTTTTTCATGTAGTTTTGATTGTTTGGAGTGTTCATGTGTGTATCACGTGTGGTAATTTAATTGGAATGTTTTGTGTTTGAAGCTTAACTGTGTAGAACAACACCTTTCATTTTCCCATATGATAATCACGTTTTTCTTTCATATTTGTGAGTGCTGATGCATTCGCAATTCAACATATTCGTGCCTTTTATTTTCCCTTTACTTTCATTTGTTATTGTAATTCGTAACAAGTCCAACTTTATTTTTGAAGTTATACGAGTATCAGTAGTTAAATGAGAACAATAAAATCTTGCATCGATGGTTAAGTTGAACAGAGAAAATTCTAGTGAGCGAAAGAAGCAGTTAGCTTCATCACATCAACTCATGAAACATCTACGTTCTCATTTATGCATGTAAAATATCATTAAGAAAACTGTATTGTTAGTTTTGGTGTTTATTTGCTTTTCTTAAGCACATGTCGTTCTATTTGTTTCAAGATGATGCGGGAAGGTAGTCTTCTTTTTGGGAGAAATGTCAATTTAAGATATTTGTTTGAGCAAACAAGTTTTACAATGATCATTTGGAGTGTTCTTAGATTTCCGATAACACATTTTGGTTTATGAATTTCTCTCATCATTTAGCCTATATGCCTATTAGGTACTCCCTCTGTCCCATTATTTAACGTTTTGGCTTTTTGTCACTCTTGAGGTAAAGTTTAACACATGCCGTACGATGATCAAAAGTAGTTTTTTTTATAAATTTACCGTGCAATATCAATGGTTGGGTAAGTTATTTACTTTAACTTAATATATATTGTCGAACGATCAGATGTAATTTGATATGAAGACGAGACTCCATATCGATACGTATAGAATAGTGCAAAATACGTAGATATTATAAAAAATTATAGGACAAAGGGAGTACTTCATTAGTATGCTATGCTCATGAAATTTTTGGTGACAAACTAGATTGCTACCTAGAAGGTGAAATTGCATATTGTAATAGACAGATACTCCCTTCGTCTAACATATTTTAGAACATGTATATATTTTTCACTATTCTATACGCATGAATACAAGTCTCGTTTTTATATCAAATCGTGTCTGTTTGTTCCGCTGTTGTATTAGGTTGAAGTACATATCTTACACAACCATTGATGTTTCACGATAAATTTATAAAAAAAGTATGTTTGATCGTCGTTGTACGCGTTTCAAACTTTACATCGATATACGAATAAAGTCAAAACGTTATAAAATTAATGGGACGGAGGGAATATTATGAAAAGGGAAACCGAAGAAAGGGATTTATCATTCTTATTATGAGAAACTAGACCTCTATTTGTATATAAAGAGTCATATTTAATTATATGGAAAAAGGAGGCTGTTGCACAGAAGTGGAGTGCCTATTACAACAGTGATTTTAACCATTAGATTTACTTGATTCAGAATTGAATTTTCTTTTTTGGTTTTTAAAATTTTCGAACTGTTTGTGTTTCTTTGATTTGTGATTAAAAACAAATTGTTGCAGCAATTTCTTGGCAACTGCTGCAACAACAACATAAACCCTTTAATCATAGTAGTTTGTTGTTATTTTTTATCTATATTTCGAAAGAACTATGAGCTTTTCTTTTTCCCCAATAGATCCATATTTAATAGCTGAATGCCATCTGATCTTGCTGCAGTGTACCCATTTGTAGATTTAAATTACCAGCTACATGGACATCATGTGGAAAGCTATGAAAATGCAGAATGTTTGACTTAGAGTTTATGATAGCTTGATGGTGAGAATTGAGATATAAATAATATAAAAAATCTATCAAATCAGTTCAAATTTTTAATAATACTGATTCTTTTGACGTTTTAATTATACCGTTATAAAGATGCTTGAGTAATCTCTGTTGTTTTTAGTTTAGTCCATAGATATTCCACTAGAGTAAGCCTCTAGTTTGATCTTTGCAGTGGCTCCTTTCTATTTTGCTCCATTGATAGTCCGAACTGGTTCGAACTTTTGATCCGCAGCCCTGTTATATCCCTCCAGAGATGTCTCATGGCGGTGTGAACTCCTCCGCTCTTGGTGCTGTTCCAGAGGAATTCGTCGATCATCGTTCTCCATTGTCTCAACCACCACTGCCCTCATCCCATCCTGCTTCTGCTTTTTCTGATGCCCCTCGTCCTCCTCCTGACCTGTAAATTCCACATTCTATATTTCTACATTGTCTTTGTTTTTTGGTGGCTGCCTTCTTGTTTTGCATGGGAATCGGATTCCTCACACTTCAAATTTCATTGATTGACTTCTGTCGGAATTTTTCACGAAAGTACTCAGCCTTAGATTGGAAGGGGTAGTTTGATGAAGAGGAGTATATTAAAATTCCTAATTCTGAAGATGTGAGTGAGGAACTCATCCGTTTGTCCTCATAATTTGATGGATTATTTATTATTTTGTTTATGGAGATTTGCTTTAGGTTTTTCATATGTACAAGGCAGGATCCGAAGATCCTGTACTGTTTTGTCTTCATGGAGGTGGTTATACTGGGTAAGAGTATTTGCGTTTTGTTTGTCTACGCAGTGAAAGGATTTTGCGCTTTTATTTCCTTTATCCCTGGAGTACTTGAGCTGTCAATACAGGTGAATATCATCACGTGTCTGTTAAATAATTATCTGGATTCTACTTCAACTTGGGTAACTTTGGTACTGAGGTATTTCTATTGTTCTTGGCTAATAGACAAGTTTTCCCATTGTCATCCTGATGTTATACTGATCAGCAAATTCTCAGTGCCAGAGTTGCGTTTGACTTTTGAGCAACCACTGGCGAGAGTTTTGATCCTGAAAAAGAGTCAGAATTAAATTTGGTGAATGAATGTGATTCTAGACTGTCAGACATATCTCATGGGATATGATGTGGTGGTCCAGGAGGAAGTGATTTCTCTTCCATATGCTGTATCAAGTTACTATAAGAAAAATCAGACATCTTTTTTTTTTTTTTTATCATATATGTGATTTGAGTTATGCTTATTTGCAGGTTGTCATTTGCAATCTCAGCACGTATCATGAAGGAAAAAGTTAGGGTGGTAGCCATGGACTTGAGAGGTCATGGGAAATCAACCGCGGAGAATGATCTAGACTTATCTGTTGAGATTAACGTCTCAAGTACTTTGCAGTATAGAAGACGACCACTCTAGATTCAGCTTTGTTGGTTACATTTTTCTTGTATCCACATATAAATTTTTTTGTCTTTGTTCTCTGCAGCCTTTGTCCCAAGATGTTTTGGTTGTTTTTGAAGAATTTGTATGGAGACTCCCCTCCTGCAGTTGTGCTTATCGGCCACAGGTTCATTTTCTGATAGCTACTTGCTCTTTATTTACAATAATGTCATCGTAATTACAATTTTATGACCAAGTATATATTTTCAAGAGCAAGCCTTGCAGATTGCTGAGTGTATAGGATGTGAGAAGGGTATTCTGCCAGTGAAGCATCTGGGCTCAGACAGCATAACTTCTAAAGACCAATTCCAACCATTGGTGAGAAGAATAATGGCAAGAATTGAGAGCTGGACTGCTAAGCGCTTGTCATATGTAGGTAGAAGGCAACTCATTTCTGATACATTGCAAAGTATAGTAGTCTATTGGGCACAGGTCTTCCTTATTCCTAAAGGAGTTGTAGATGATATTGAGTCGATGTGTAGAGCTTTTCTATGGGAAGGCAAGGTACATAGCCAGAAGGCCAATGTGGCATGGGAGCAAGTATGCAAACCAAAGTACTATGGAGGTCTGGGGATCAAGAGTTTGACAACATGACCTTGCCGCAACTTATCTTCATCGTTCAATTGCCTCTTTGGCCAAGTGGGAGAAAGAAAAGTAGGATTTCCGTATTCTTAAAAAAAAAATAAGGCTATTTTGGGAAAGCATGTCTGGCATCTTGCTACGATGAAGAATACACTGTGGGTTAGATAGATCCATGCTTTCTATATAAAGGGAAAGACATTATGGCAGGTATTGCCTAGTGCCAGTAGTTCATGGATATGGAGAAGCTTGTTGAAGATAAGGGACTGTTTGATTGTATCTGGGATTGAATGTACCAGGATGCTTGCAGGAATACACAATTCAGAAGGTATATTATCAACTAATGCCTAACCAGAAACATGTTGATTGGCACAGAATGATATGGAGTACAGAAGTACAACCCAGACATAGCTTTCATGCTTGGTTAATGATACAAGATCGTTCGATTACTAAAGAGAGGCTCTGTAAATGGGGAGTGGTGGATGATGATACCTGCTCTATACATAAGCAAGAAGTTGAGACAAATGCTCATGCGTTCTTTGGATGTAAGTATGCATGTGAAGTCTGGGAAGATATGATGAAGAAGCTGCAAGTGCGAAGGATCCCTAAAACATGGACAGAAGTGATACCTTGGCTGTGCAAGCTCACGAAGGGGAGGAATGAAAAGGCCACCTTCAGGAAAGCAACCTTTATGGCCATGATCTATTTCATCTGGATAGCGAGGAATGCTGTTCAATTTAAGATGATAGGATGACACCTGATGCAGTAAGTAGATTGGCGTGGAGAACTGCAGTATACAAGGCAAAGATTCCTAAATCCTGGTGTTTAGATGCTTCGCAGTAGATCATGGCTTGTTCATCTTAATAGAATATACTTTGTATTCTGTATTCCGTATTCTGTATTATGTATTTAGTATTAACTATAAATATAGTCAGAAAGCATCCAATGATGCCAAGTCTTCTTTGCATATGGTATCAGAGCGAGATTGATTTCTCTCTTCCCTTTTCTCTCCTCCTTCCCAAACACCTCAGATCTGATCGGAAAACACTACCGGCAGATCGGACTTTCGACGTCCAGTAACCAGCGAGGCCTTTCTCCTCAGATCTTCGCAACTCCTCCTTCTCCTCCCCCGAAGATCCCCTTGAGCGCAGCCGCCCTCCCTCTTTAGATCTGACCGGTTCAGACATCATCCTCAGGGCCTCAGATTTCGGTGGTTGCAGGTGCTCGTCCTCTTTGTCCGGCAGCTGGATTTCAGCCACAGCAGCAGGTCGTTGTTTTTATTTTTTTCTCCGGTCATCCTTCATATTCTAAGGTCGTCCTTCACATCTTCAAGCTCGGATCGTCTTCAAGCAGCTCAGCTCCTTCTCCAGATCTCGACGTCCTAACTGGATCTGAGTCAAATACACATATGAACTGGGCCCAACTACTAACCCAAAAGCCTAAGCTGATGGGTTATGGATTCCTCATATATATATTCTACTCTTTCTGTTTCACCACGCTCGATGTGGGTAAACCTGCTCACATATATCTCAACACTTCTCAGCTCAGGGAACAAGTAGCTCAGTTCCTTCTCTTCTCAGCACACAAGCATCTCGCAAAAGGAGAGCTCAGGCTTCTTGCTCCAGATCTCAGATCTGGTTCTGTTGAATTAGTGATTTTACAGATTTGTTTTCCTTGAGTGGACAACGTCTTAATTTGCAGAGCTCCGGATCTCGACGTCTTAGTTTTTGGTATTTGGACAACATTTCCTCTCAGGACTTCTATAGCTTCAATTTGATCTCAGTTTCACTTTGGCTGATTTCAAGTTGATTTTTAGTTTCTCTTGGCTAAGGACCAAAGAAACATCAGTTTCAAGTTACTTCAGCTTCTGCAGTTTCAAATCAATTTCAGCTTCAGCTTCAAGTTAAATTCTACCAAGTTAATTTCTTGGTGACTTCACTCGCTGAGGACCAAAGCAACTATCTTTAGCTAATTTCTTCTTTTTCAGCAGCAGGACAAAGCAACCGCAGTCATGTCTTCTTCCTCGACTTCAGCAATCATGCTCTATCCTTTCAGTTTGTCCGTTGTATCTCTTATTCCAAAGGCGAGTTTCACTCCACCACCAGTTAAATCGGTGATCATGACGATTCTTTCGGTTCACGAAGATTATCTAGTTTGGCGTGCACAAATGGAATCATTCCTCTTATCCTATGGCTTTATCGGATTTGTTGACGGATCCATTGTTTCTTCTCCCATGCACCTTCTCTAGGCATCGTCTGCACCGGTGCTCAATCCAAATTATTTTCAGTGCCAACGCCTTGATTGCATGATAAGATCTTGGATTTTTGCCATCCTTTTACGCGATATTTTGGTGGAAATATTGAATCTCCAGGCTTGCATGGCGAGGTCGATGGAATTAAACCGAAAGTTGACGTCACTTCGCAAGGCTTCGTCGGATTCTATGGAGAAATATCTCTGTGACATCAAAAACCTTGCGGATTCGTTGGCTGCAATCAATTCTCCCATTTCCAACGAGGATTTGATTGAGCATACTTTGATGGGTCTTGGTACGGAATTTGAATCGCTTATTGCTGTGATTATGAACGCTCCGATTGCTCCTTCGTTCGATGACATTCGTTCGAAACTTCTTCTTCACGAGCAACGATTGAAATTCCTCAACTTTACCAATCTTCCATAGCACCATGTTTTTGCGGCTGCCCCTCGCTTATTGAGAGGCCATGGTAAATTCAAGGGTGGTCGTACTTCTCAGCTAGCATCAGAACGCGGATTGTTTTCGGACTGTTCAGGTATGGAATCTTGTTCTTCTCCCGTTTCTTCTATGTTTACTGTTGCTTCTCCATTTTATTCTACTAATCCGGTTGCTTCACGTGTATTACCCATCGTCGGTTTGTCGCATAATAATATTGTTTGTCAAATCTGTTACCATACTGGTCATCCCGCTTCTAGTTGTCTTTCTCGCTATGCTCCCTTGTCTGTCTAAGCCTTTGCTACTGGTCTTACAGGTAAATCAAACGAGGCTGTATGGTACTTGGATTCGGGTGCATCATCCCACATGACCAACACTAATGGTAATTTCCTTTCTAAATCTACTTATAATTGTCGATTTTTATGTTTTGGTTGCAAATGGTTCCAAGGTTTCTATTATTCATGTTGGGCACTCTCGTCTGTCTACCTTGTCCAAACCACTTACCCTTTCCAATGTTTTACATGTCCCCATACTGCAATCTAATCTATTGTCACTTCAGCGTCTTTGTGAAGATAATGATTGTACCGTTAGTTTCACTAAAGATGTTGTTTCTGTCAAGGATATTTCAACTGGTCGAACACTCCTTCAGGGTCCCAGTAAAGGTCGTGTATACCCTCTCTCCATTCCCACTGCCTCCCCTCTTTCTGTTTTGTTTATACCTCCGTCCGTTGCTCTTGCTGTGTCTGTTGCCCCTGGTTCGACGTGGCATAGCAAACTCGGGCACTGTGGCTCATCCACTCTTCGTAGACTTCGGAGTCATAAATGTGTTGTATTTTCTGATACATTTATACATAATTATATCCCTTGTCGTTGGGTAAGCCTCGATGTTTACCTTTTGAACTTGTTTTATATACGACAACCTCTTCTTTGTTCTTAATTCATTCCGATACTTGGTAGTCTTCGGTTCTATCCAGTCTTGGATTTCGATACTATGTTTTATTTGTGAATGATTTTACTAGATTTATGTGGATTTATCCAATGAAGCAAAAATCAGAATTTTATTTCCACTTTTTAAACTTTAAAAAGATGGTCGAAAATCTTTTTAATAGTAAAATTAAAATATTCCAAAGTGATGGTGATGGTGAATTTGATAATACTCCGGCTAAACAATATTTTTTGGAGCATGGTATTTTATTCCAAAAATCTTGTTTGGGCACCCAAAACAAAATGGTGTGGCTGAACATAAACTTCGTCATATCATTGAAATGATCCATGTTTTGCTCATTCAGGCTCGGCTTTCATCCCATTTTTGGGTGGACAGCTTACACCGCCACATACATCATCAACCGCCTCCCCACTCCTCTTTTGAAAAACGTCTCTCCTTATGAAAAGCTTTTTGGTCGTCGTCCTGATTACCTCTTTTTGCGTGTGTTTGGATCTCGATGTTTTCCAGATTTCTTCGTTTCTTCCTCCAACAAGTTATCTCCCCGTTCGGTCGAATGCGTCTTCATTGGATATGCCCCCGTTATAAAGATTACCGTTGTCTCGACCCATTAGCCGGCATGTCCGTTTTCACGAAGACGGGTTTCCTTATATGAAACTCCTTCCTTCCCCTCTTCGTCTCCCCGAAATCACTGTCGATTCTTTTTTATCTCCTGATCAGCCCCTTAGCCGAAACCCTTCCTCAACCACCTTGTCATCCCCGATCGATTCTCTCACCGATATAGACGTCCCTACCCCAACTATGTCGACTTCTGGTCCTCCCTTGGCTTCTACGTCTCCACTACTATCCACTTTTGATTCTTCCCCGGTCGTTAGCCCTCCTCCACCTCCCTCTCGTCCGTCTCCCCGGTTTGTCCTGTTGTGGTTCCATCTATTCCTTTCCCAATCTCAATCCATCCAATGCAAACGAGGTTAAAATCTGGTATTTCTAAACCCTACACCATTTTATCCCTTAACACCACCAACCCCGTCCTGGAACCCTCTTCCTACTCCAAACCATCCAAAGATCCCGCTTGACAAAAAGGTATGACAGACGAGTTTAATGCCCTAATGGATCATCATACTTGGGCCTTGGTTCCCCATCCTGTCACCAAGAATATGGTCGGTTGTCGGTGGGTTTATAAAATAAAGTACAATTCTGATGGTTCTGTGGAACGCTACAAAGCTCGTTTGGTCGCCTTAGGTAACCATCAGCGAGAAGGTCTAGACTTTCAAGAGACATTATTTCCTATCGTTAAACCTACTACTGTCCGTTTGGTTCTTTCTTTGGCTGTCTCGTTTCAGTGGGTCGTTCGTCAGTTAGATGTCAGAAATGTATTCCTTCATGGTCACTTAACTTAGGAGGTTTACATGCGACAACCTTCCGATTTCATACATCCCACCCTCTCTTCTCATGTGTGTCGCCTGCATAAGGCACTGTATGGTCTTTGGTAGGCTCCTCGTGTCTGGTTTCATCGATTTAGCAGTTTTCTTCTCCGGAGCGGCTTCACACAGGCTAAGTCCGACAGCTCCATGTTTGTTTTTCGTCGTCATTCCTACGTGCTTATCCTGTTACTCTATGTAGATGACATCGTTGTCACCGGCAGTTCTCATATACTTTTGTCCTCATTTATCTCGGTTCTATCTTCAGAGTTTGCTATGAAAGATCTTGGGGATATTCACTATTTTTTGGGCATTCAAGTGCTCCGTACTCCTACGGGTCTCTTTGTGTCTCAAGAAAAGTATATCCTCGATTTGCTTCGTCGGTTCGGTTTTCATACCCTGAAATCGGCCCGCTCACCCCTCACTTCTCGAACTTCTCTTTCCTCCAATGCGGTGTTTTACTTTCTGACCCAACCGAGTTTCGTAGCCTAGTGGGGGCGTTACAGTATTTATCTATCACTCGGTCTCATATAGCCTATGTCGTACATTTGGTTTCTCAGTTTATGCAGACACCACGTGTTCATATCCTTCTTACTGTTCAGCATATTTACAGATATTTACAAGGTACTTCAGCCTTTGGTATCTCCCTTTGGGCTTCGGATATCTCCATTTTAGTGGCTTATTCAGACGCGGATTGGGTCGGTTGTCCGGATAGTGTACGTTCCATTACAGGTTTTGCGATTTACTTGGGTTCTAATTTGATCTCTTGACAAGCCAAGAAGCAGCCTACCGTCTCTAAATCCTCCACGGAGGCCGAATACAGGGTAGTTGCATATACAGTTGATGATACACTTTGGATCCGTTCCTTGTTGGCCGAGCTTGGTTTTCCTCTTGTCAAGTCCGTCCGATTGTTCTGTGATAATGTTTCGGCTTCATATCTAGTCCTGAACCCGGTTCTTCATGCACGTAGTAAACATGTGGCTGTTGATTATCATTTCGTCCGGGAGAGGGTGTCTGATGGAGATTTGATCGTTCGCTACGTTCCCACTCAATTGCAGCTAGCCGACATCTTTACAAGGGTTTTTATCTTCGGATAGGTTTGAGTTTTGTTCATTCATATTTGGGCGTCGATCCCTCGCACAAATTGAGGCGGTGTAATAGAATATACTTTGTATTCTGTATTTCGTATTCTATATTATGTATTCCGTATTAACTATAAATATACTCAGAAGGCGTTCAATGATGCCAAGTCTTCTTTGCATATATCTATGTATGATGTGTGATTGTTAGAAGCTGTTTTGTCTTGTATGCTGGAAGCAATGGTTGAATTGTAGGAGATAATGCTTGTGGATCTAGAGAATGAGCTCAAAAACTGGGATGGATTTAAGGGTCGTTTGTTTCCTGCAATGGGCCACGACCCACGCAGGCTTAGAGGCCTTTAATGATATCCTATAGTTTCTGAGTCTCATCGCTTTGCATAGTTATCCACAATTATATGTTGTCCATTGATTTAGGAAGCGAAAGGCTCCCTTACCATGTATCTGCTGTTTACTTCAAGAGACAACAAGAGGCCTATGGTTTTAAATGCCAACTTCTCGAAAATAGGCAGTCACATCAGGCAAATTTTCTAACCAAGAGGGGTTAGCCATGATTCTATCCAACTTGACCTTCTTCCATGAAGTTGCATTCTGTTGATTATACCAATTACCAAGTATAGAGGCACCATGAGCTTCTAAGATCCTCCAGAGTCCAGACCAGCTTGCAAAACACAGTCCATAAATTCCGGACAAGGTTCTTCCGCAACACCCTCATGACCCCTTTCTCCTCCATATGAAGAAACACATTAAAATCACCAACTACTAGCCATGGCACGCTACTTGACTCACCTATACGAGAGATATCACTCCATAGGTCCTTCCTTCTAGCTCCCATATTACTAGCATGCACCACTGATATAAGGAATAATATACCATTCCTTTTATGGCACACACGACAATAAAAAATCTGATCAGAAAGGAAAAGCATATTAGCATCCCATTCTACGTCCCTCCATAACTGCCATATCCTACCATTACATAGTCTTATCCTTGTTTCTATAGGTCTGAACTATCACAGCATCTTTTGTAGGCTAGTGGTTCTTTTTCCCTTTCCTTCTTTCTTGCAAACTTATTCTTTAGCCAGTTAGTACAGACAAGAGAGTGCGGACTTGGTGAATGTTTGAGCCCTGGCCCTTTGAATTATAACTAGGATTTATATACTCTTGTTGAGCTTTTTTTTTTCTCTCTTTTTTTTCTGGAGTCTTTTTCTTTCCTAAGAAATTAGTGGGCCAGCTGCTATGACAAGCTTTAAAAGAATGATCTCTTATACATAATGCTGCTCTTATGTCGCTGTCAGCATGGGAGGTTCTGTTGCTGTTCATGTTGCTGCAAAGCGTTCATTCTCTAATTTGGCCGGGCTTATAGTTGTTGATGTTGTGGAAGTTTGGTATCTCAGAAATTTGCTTCTTCGATTCCCTTGGTGAATTGATTATTTGATAGAATCGTTCTGCATAGCTGATAAGCCATTGTACATCCTAGGGAACGGCCTTGGCTTCATTGTCTCACATGCAGAAAATTCTTTCCAGCCGCATGCAACACTTCTCATCAGTTGAAAAAGCAGTGGGTACATAACTATTTTGTTAGGATTATCCCATTTGTTGATTAGGCGTTCAAGTCTTATAGCTATACTGTACATGTGCATGATCACAAGTTGGTGTTGAATGTCATATCTATCTGTCTCATGCATTATCATATTTGAAGTTGAGTCAATGTTCGAGAGACTTATCAATTTGTTGACAAGTTTGCCCTTGTCGTCATAAGCTAGTTGGACTTAGTTGGCATAGGTATATTATAGTTTATCGTGGAAAATATGTAGTCGTTAGCTTGCTCAAGGAAAGCTAAGAGATCTTTTTTTGGTTCTTTATACTACTTCTCAATGTTCTTTCTACAGATTGAATGGAGTGTCAGAGGAGGTATACTAAGAAATGTAGATTCAGCACGTGGTAAATGCTGTTTTTGTTCAACAGAGAAGTCTGAAAAAGTACTTATTTATGAAGTTTTTTTTCCCTTCTGCATGCGGATTCATGTTAAGACAAAGCTAAACATTGTACCGATCTTTTTGGCCAATAGTTCCAATTGTAACATTATATCGGGTGTATCATGTGATAACTTTTAATATTTTTTGAATCCAACAAATTTATTACCCACCGTCCTTTTGTTGCCTAAATTTTATCTCATGCTTTGTCAAAATACAGACTCTTGAGAGTTAAATTTATTATCCAACCCAACACTTTGTGCCATTTTAGAAGAAAACCAGACAAGTTTAGAGGGAACTGTGTTGCGTACGTATGATGCTCATTGGCTTATATTAGTTGGTGTTGCTCAGTGGGATAAAATGTGGATTTATGACTGTTTGCATGCCAAATAGGATAGACGAGAGTCACAAGTCAATTAGTTCGGTCAGCTTGACTATGTATTTGCACATACTTCAATGTGTTGGGATTTGATTGATATATGGGGTACTTAACACAGTCTGACCTTAACTATTTTCTGCCCTGCGATGAAGTTGTAGAATAAAAAACACATGGTCTCAGGTCCGCGATATGAAAAACTAATCGACTGTTTTACAATGGAACATGTTGGTCATCATCTTATTATAAATATGAAGCTCATCTTTTCTCCCCCGTTATGTTTTCTCTTAAATTTCTTAAGAAAATAAGGCATTGCTTATGCTGCAGTTATGTCCACAAAGCACAATTAGAAGAAACAGAACAATATTGGAGAGGCTGGTATGTAACTGTTGTCTTTGGTCCTTGACTAGAATATCTTGGGAGTTCTCCCGCATGATTTTGTAAATAATCGATTGGTAGTGCAACAATATTTGCCTTTTTAAGTGACTAAGGTGCCTGTGTTTTGTGAGCACAGCGGTGTCAATTTTCTTGCATGATGGAATTATGTACTTTCCCATTTTTCCTATTGTATATATCAAATGATTATTTTATTCAGGATTGTTGAACGGTCGGTTTTTTATTCTTGCAGGTATGAAGTGCTGTCAGATAAATTATTTTATTATATACGTATGAATATAAATTTTATTTTCATATCAATTAGCGTCTGATCGTCCCGTAATATTTATTAGGTTGAAATACATAACTTACACAACCATTGTCATGGGACGGAGGGAGTATATACTAAGCGAAAGTAATTGAGGTTATACATTGGTCGGATCTTGAAAGCATTTTCACTCCGGATGGGGTCTCAAGGCAATCAAAGAGATGCCATGTCGTTATTCGTATATTAAAACAAGGATTCGAGAAAAGCCAAAGTCATTTTTAGATTAAGTTTTTTTTTATGCTAAGTGAATCAGTTATCTAAATATTTTTATACGTTGGATTTTTTTAGATTTGTCTTTTTTTTTTAAACCAAGTGAATTAGTTATTTCAATAGTTTTAAGGTGGGATATTTTTAGATCGGAATAAAGTAATAGCAGTAGCGGCGACACAAAGGCAGCAACACACACAAAACAAGTGCAAAAAAAGAAAAATAAAAGAATTTGAAAATTGGAAAAAACAAATATTCATGTTTTTGTGAGTGTTGCTACTGCCCTTGCCGTCTCTAGAAAATGGGAAAATAGGGTGTATATGTACACGAGATTCTTTTTTTTTCGTCACTTTGGCTTGCTACTATCATGACTTTATTCCGTTTTTAAATTTAGTCATGCTTCTTTATCAAGTGGATAAGTTATTTAAATATTTTTTTTGAGAGAATTATCTATTAGTCATCAAAAACTAAAATATTTAGCAATTGATAATATTTTCATTATCTTATTTACCAATTAATCATCAATGCAAAATAAAAGAATAAGAAAAGACAATAAATCATTCCTAAAATCAAACAAAATAAAATCAAATGATAATGCATAAGTCAAAGGTAATTTCTTGGTAAATAAGTTTGAAAAATAAAACTTATTGGTAATTTACACATTTTCTAATTGACACAAATTCAAATGATATTTTTTAATCAACACATTATTGAGACCTATCCATTTGATTTTGTATCATTCTTCAATCAGAAACCAATTCTTAAAAATACCAATTGTAATAACATATATATTACAGTAAATTCCTCTTGGGTATACCATTTACAAAAAATTCTCATTCTATACAACATGCAAAAATAATTTCCATTTGATATAGTTTTCTTTTTTTCCAAAACTAACGTGCTGCTTTACAATAATCATCATCTTTTTTTTTTTCTTCAAATCATCAGATTTGTCATTCGAAATCATCATCATTGTTGAAATCATCATCGTTTTCGTGATCATCATCGTCATTGTGATCATCATCGTCATCGTGATAATTATCTTCATTTTTGTTTCAATGGATAAGAAGCTCTTTTTTCTTTATAGATTTGGGGCTATATCTCGTTCATTTTTATGTCATTTAGATTTGGATTTCGAATATGTTGTTGAAAATGTACGAAATCGTTTTAAAATCTCCTCTCGAATGAATTCAATTTATATTATTCATTACCTAATCATGAAAAATGCTTGTTGAATGATCAAGAGGATTTATTGATGTTATTTGAGCTGTGACGATGCCATTGTTTATCATCAATTGATGTGAATATGGTGTGTGGTGGAACGACTTCGAGCCTAGTTTCTGACGTTGGAAATGAAACAGTGCTCCTGAGGACTAACAGTGTGTCATAATATCAATCAGTGCGTCTGGGATTTTGTAATCTTTCACAGATTTTTGGGACTTAAATTTTCAATCGTAATCATGATTCTGAGATAAATGATGATTTTGGTGATGATGTTGTGCGTGAATCGTTGTTTCAGTTGGATGATGCTTCGTCGAGCAATTGTGATCAACCCTTGTGCTCTTCTTAGGTCGAATTTGATTCAAAATGTTGGTCAAGGTTTTCCATATGGTGCAAAGCAGTTCAGGAAGTCCCTTGCACTTTATACAAGCATAATTGGATTTTGATATAGTTTTAAGAGGAACGAGAACTATAGGGTTCATGCAATTTATTTTAAGAAAGATGATGGTTGTCAATGGTTTGTCAAGACTTCATTGTGTTCTTACAATAAGTCATTTTTCATAAGGAAGATGAACAATGTCCACACTTGTGGACAGTTGTTTTTCTCGACGGATTCAATGAAGTCGATGAAGACAGAATGGTTGGCTAATTCTCTTTTGGAAATTATACGTCATGATCCTAATTTCAATCCGAACCAGGTCAGAAATTATTTTCAAACCATCTATGGTTTGGATTTGTCATATAAGAAGTCTTGAAAAACCCTAAAGAAGGCGAAGATGATCTTGGTGGTGATTCTTTCAGTCGTTTTTGAAGTTTAAACCATATATTCAAGCACTTATCAGTATCAATCCAGGGAGTCATGTTACACTTACCACTGAAGAAGGATAGAGTCATTTTTCCAGGTTATTTCTAGTCATGCTTTAATCGTCGGTTTCAATTACTGCAGACCTTTGCTTTTTCTTGATGGCACATTCTTGAAGGGCGATTTCAATAGTCACATCAGGAGTTACAAGAACAGATGCAAATAGGGGTATGTCTTTTTTCCGTTAGCAATTATTGTTTTTTTGTATTTTGTAGTCAGGCGTACTGTTTCAATTACACAGGCGTATTGTTTTAATCAAACATGAATATTATTGATATGAGTTTTCTTGCAGGACTTTTCCCACTAGGTTCTTCTATGGTTGATAAGGAGACGTATTCTAGTTGAGGTTGGTTTTTTTCGGAGCTTCGTCAAGTAATTCCTCTTAGACGAAGGATCAATTTTGTGTGTGATCATAATCAAGACCTTTTACAAGCTTTTTTTGAAGTATTTCTAGAACATCCACTTTCCTTGTCTTTGACATTTGCTTGCTAATTTGAAAGTTAGATTCAGAGATGTCAATATGTCGTCATACAAACAGCATATCATTGATAAGTTATATAGTTGTGCCTATGCTCCAACCGTCATTGAGTTTTATGGTAAGTTAAATGAATTTGAGACTAGAGGAGATAATCTATCTAAAGAACTCATGACTTTGCTTATGCCTTACGAGAGGTAGACAATCAGTTTTGTAGTTGGTTGTCATTATGGCGAGATGACAACCAACGCTACAGAGTCATTCAATGATTGACTTTTGGGCATGAGGGAGCTTCGTATCACTCAGATGGCTGATCAGATTCGTTTGAAGTTAATGGAGTGGTTCAACAATTGTCAAAACAATGCAGAACAATGGAATAGGGATTTATGTCCCAGGATGTCGGACACTTTTAATGATTTATTCAAGAATTCACATTTTTGTGGTGAAGAGATCTTCAGAGATCATTTTTGAAGTAGTGTTGGATTCAACAGCGTCAGTAAATGTGAGAGAGAAGGTTCTCTTTTCGTATGTGGGAGGCAAACGGTTTTTCATGTTTACATGTCGTCTGTGTTATTATGAAGTTTTTCTTGTCCGTGAGCAGCATGATCAATCCATATTTTTATGTTGAAAATTATAAGCAGAGTTATGAGCCTTTCATCCATCCTATCCCTTCCATCAATTATTGACCAAATGGTTGCATCATTGGTTGTGGAATTGGATACGTCTTCTTCGAGTAGACTTCCTGGTAGGCCCAAAAAATGTTATATTCTATCGAGTAGTAAAGGGTGCAAGGGTATGAGGTGTAAAAGATGCAAAAAGATTGGTCATCACAACGGACAAAGTTTCCTCGAGCCCATTTATAGATTTTTCTATGTTAGGTCAACTCATTTTTTCTTCTTTTCTTTTTAGGAAAAAACCAATGATGGATACTATATAACGATTTTTTAATTTGAAAGGTTATCATGTTATCAATGTTTGTTAATGCATTGTTGTAATCTTGTGTTTTTCATTTTTAATTTTTTTTTTAAATAGGCGCACTGTTTTGTTTTATTCAGGTCACGCTGTTTCAATCAAATAGTGCGCTTGAGTACTTTGATTAGGTTAATAAAACTAAATGTGTTGTTTTTGTTTGTCTATTGCATTCTTATTTATATTCATATACTATTGTTTGACTTATTTTGTATTTATTTATTCATTATGGTTTTGTTCCTTTTTCCCAAAAACAAAAAATTAGCAAGTAGCACAAGACGCATTTTTTCATTAAGCTTGTCGCACTGTTTGACTAAAACAGTGCGTCTTCATTAAATGAAACAGTGCACCTTACAAAACAAATAATACTATGGATAAATTCATTTCATCTTCATCAATATAAATAGTGTTGTAGAATAGAGTATTTACCGAAAATCGTTAGTAGGCATCCATTTTCCGATTCCGACGTGAAGACCTTGCCATTGATGTTATCATTGAGAGATTTCTTCAATCTGTTGTATATGTGTGACGTCCCATTGAAGTCACACATTTTGTCTATTTCGACCACATAATTTGCATATGCCCACTTCATCGATGCGTAGAGAAGACCGTATTCATGACATATAAAACTAGAAATCTTGCGGTGTCCTCATAATCATGCTGCTCCTGACCCGTTGATGCTTTAATAACTTCTTCCCGCAGTTTTGATGTTGTCAATTCACTCGCATTCTTCTTTCCCTGTTTTCGTTCTTCAGGAAACCTTCTGTTGAGGAACTCACTTGGATTGATTGTTCCCAAGTCATAATCAGTTATTTCAGCCGTCCTGTCGATAATTCTAAATATGAGTTTGATATCCAACGACGCTATATTGAATTCATGGTCTCCGAAACTGAATGAATTGTCTCCTTGGTTGTAGTTCAATATTATCTCTAGAATAAATTTATCACTTTGCCTGCAATCGGATGCAATAATATTCCCTTTGAGAATAGCATCAAACAATATCCAAAATGACGTTCTCCTCAGGTGTATTTTTTGCTCTTTTGTGCATCAGGATTGTGATTCCTTTTTCAAAATCTTGATGAGTGCTCTTAAGTTGCTTATGTATTGTGTCATTTTTCCTGTTTCAATATATAAACAAGGAAAATAAGCATATTAAGAATCAAACAGTGCATTATTCTTAAATAAACAAACAGTGTGTCTTCGTGTTCTGACACAAGGTGTCATTATTTTTTTTTAAAACAGTACGCCTTTGTATAACAACAGTGCACCTTAATGAAACAGTGCGTCATCGTTATTTTTCGAAACAGTGTGTCTTAAAGAAACATTGATCATTATAATTCTTTGTAAAGACCCACTGTGTTAGTTGTGCACTGTTTTTCAAATAATACAAAACAGTGCACCTTAATGAAACATTGATGGTTATAATTGTTTGCAATATATTATCAATTATTATGGCATCAAAATTGTAATTTAGGTTTCAAGCACATTCCAGAATTAGAGTTTGTTCTAGACGCACTGTTTCAATGTCAAAGGCGCATTGTTTTCCAAATAATTCTAAATAGTGCGTCTTAATGAAACAATAATGATTATGATTTTTTGCAATATATTATCAAACAGTATGACTTCAAAAATGGAATTTAGGTTTCGAGCACATTTCAAAATTAGGGTTTGTCCAAGGCGCATTGTTTTTGTTCCAAAGACGCACTGTTTTCCAAAAGTTAATAATTCGATTATTGGAAATTTCAAATAATTTCGATTACGGTTATGTATTTGTTGATGGATATATGAATTGAATTCAGTCTTTTTAATCAAATTTAAAGAACAAAACCTATATTTAGTATTTCACATGTTTCGTTTCAATTTGATAAAGTGTGTCCCTTTAATTCCTTTTGATGAACCAAGGTTGATGCTTGATTTGAATTTGGATTGAGTTTCGAATTTGAATTTGATTGTTGATTTCACAAAGAATTGTTGAGATTTTCGCAACAGTTCCTATCGTCGCAATATATCATTTTGAATTTGGTTGTTGCTTTGATTTGGGATAACGAAAACCTATATTTGAAGGAAATTATTTTCTCGGTTTGTATCTGATTGCAAATATTTTCTCTTTTTTGTATTTTAATTTTTTAAGAGATATTTATTTCATTATAAATTTTACATAATCAATTCAATATTACTATACGAAAATAAATCATAACTTTTGGAAAAGCTATCAAATTCGATTTTGTATCTTTCCACTCTACATATTGTGGATTTATTGAAAACAAGTTTTAACACAAAGATTATTTTTTATTATCAGATTTATTTTTAATCGAGTCACATAATAATATTATTTTCGAAGTAAATAAATATCATATAAAATTAAAAAAATCTTATTATATCTTATGAAATACATATTTTTTTCAATAAATATTTTAAAATAATATCATATTATAAGCTAACCTATAATCCTATATTTTATACCATTACAAAAAAAATTCCCAAACCATAAATTATCTATTGCAAAACAAAATTATTAAAACAAATTAATAATAATCTTACACATAAAAAAAACAAACAAAATTTTTCCAATATTGTAAGCAAAATATATTTGCAAATAAATTAGCGAATGATGTTAATAATTGAGAATAAATAATAATATTTATGTTATGTTAAAAATTTACGTTATCAATATATCTATAATGTTAAAATATATAAGAAATAATTAAATTTTATTTGTATAATAATGTATTGTTTAATTCAAGACTAAGTTGGATCTAAAAAGATCAATAAATTCAAAATCATTATATAACTTAAATACATACATAATACATTGTTAATTTATTTTAATATTATTTAATTATATTATGATTTTCTATCTTGTGCTTTGCACATTCTAGTATTCTAATATTATATCTAATTACATAACTTTTTTTCATGTCGAATCATTTTTATGTCAAACCATCGCTTTGACAAACGATAAACCATCTAATTAAAAAAACAAACTAAAATTTTTAAGAGATTAAAAAATTTTAATCAACCTTAAAAAAAAAATATCTAATCTAACCATATTCTCAAGCATGTAATTCCACAAATCATCTAATTAAAAAAATTAAATTTTTTTAGAGATTAAAATAATCAAATTAATCTTTAAATAGAAAATAATATCCACTCTGAACAAACTTTCATCCATATAATTCCTTAAACCATCTAATTAATTTTTTTAAAAAGATTATGAAAATGTAATCAATCTTTAAAAAGAAATCATATCAAATCTATCTAATCTAATATATATCTCATTACATAATTTTGTTTGACGTCGAACCATGTCGAATATATAAAAATATCAAAATCAAAAAATTGAAAATGAAAAAAAGGTAGTATAATTTAACAGAATATATATCTAATGTAATCTTTTTTTAAAAGATATGTATAATATTATCTAATCTTTTCTATTATTGATCTATCTCACTATTATATACGTGTATATATACACACTCGCATGTTTACACAAAACTATATACATTAGTGAGAATTACCAATTAGTGTTGTTTTTGGATCTTATTTACTATTTGGTCATCCATATTTTTTAAAGTTTCAATTGATTTTTTTTGTAAAAGAAAATATAACATTCTATTAAAATCTCTTCATCATCAACTTCAATCTTGGCATCAACCTAATTCGATCAAGATAACTTCGTCGTGCTGACACCCTTCAACGATCACTATCACTATCAACGAATCCCTCGACACCCTTCATCGAATTTCTAATGACCACCACGTATCCTCGTAAAATCTCCACCACCATCCCATGTCATTCTCGACTATCATAAAAAAATTGTACGCCATTTACGCTAGCATCGACGATGAGCGATGAAGCTTGGTGATGGTGATGATAGGCACACTGTTTTAAATATTTACGCATTGTTTGCTATGGGGATGAAAACAACGACGAAAGTTGGAGAGGCAATGAGTACGGATGGGATTACTATTTGATTGTCGAGAGTATTGTTTTAAATCCATTTTTATCCCCGTATTTCACCTTTTTAATAGGCGCACTGCATTGCAACACATGCGTACTGTATGTTCCGAGATGGGTACTGTTTTCATTCTACAAGGTGTATTGTTTTACTGGTATGGGTCAATTGTAATCTCCGAGATCTTGGGGATCGATTCACTCAATGATCAAACAAATAAATGAAGTATAAACACAAGATTTACTTGGGAAAACCATCAAGGGGAAGACGGCCATCGACGGAATTCACTATGAAAAGACAATACACAGACATTCCTCACAAAATGCTCACCAAACTCCAAAATGAGAATCAAGACCACCCATTACTCATCAAATCTTCAACTTGGAATTGAATCCCAAAACATCAATTAACTCGAAACATCATCGACGACCACTTGCTAACTCACATAGCAAGACCAATAGAAGCTGAACAGGACTTCAGATTCTCCGTAGTAATTGACTTGATAAACATGTCCACAGGATTATCTTTTGTAGCAATCTTCACCAGCTCAAAGAACCCATCCTCAACATGATCTCGGATACAATATTATCGAAAGTTGATGTGCTTCATTTGAGAGTGGTAGACAGAATTCTGCGTAAAATAAACTACACTCATGGTGTCAGAATGCAGTTTGCATTCAATCTTCCGGTGTCTAACTTTTTTCATGAGATCTCTCAACCAAGTCAGCTACTTACATGCTCCCGAAAGCGCCATCTACTCTGCCTCAGTTGTTGACAATACCGTCATCTTTTGTAGTCTAGACACCTGCAAGACCGTACCACTACAAAGAGTTAAAACGTACCCAATTGTACTCTTCCTCGTATCGATGTCACCTGTCATGTCAGAATTGGAAAACCATGCAATCTCACCTTTTACCCACTAAACTTCAACACCATATCTTGCATACGAACAAGATACCTTAGGATCTGTTTCATAGTATTCTAGTGTTGAAAAATAGGATTTGACATATACTTGCTGACAACTCTCACTACTTAGGAAATATATGGTCTTGTACTAACCATCGCATACATGAGGCTACTATCTTGTCCCTCTCCTCATTAGATTTCGGCCTATCTTGCATCGAAAGATTTTTGAACTGTTCATCCAAAGGAGTAGATATGGACTTGGTATTCTTCATGTTGAATCTCTCTAGTACCTTCAACACGTACTCCTTCTGACATAGTTTTAGCTCTCTGTTCTTTCTGTTCCGTTCAATTTTGAGTCCAAAATTTATTTTGCAGCACCCAAATCCTTTATACAGAACTTCCTAGCCATATGCTCTTTTAACCTATTGATTCTCCGTCAACACCTACAACTAACATATCATCCATATACCATAGTAGAATAATATAAGAATCATCGAAGCTCTTGAAGTGACAATAATGGTCCTTGTGGTAGCGTTTGTAACCGTTTCCCATCATGAAACGATCAAATTTTAGACATCATTGTCTTAGGCCTGCTTCAAACCATAGGCTCTTCATCAACTTGCAAACCAAGTGTTCTTTACCTGTCACTACATAACCTTCAAGCTGTTGCATATACAGATCCTCATTTAAATCACCATGCAGGAAAGAAATTTTAGCATCTAACTACCCTAGATGAAGATCCTCGGTAGCAACCAAACTCAGCATAGCTCGTATAATAGGCAACTTAACAATAGGAGGAAATGTGTATAAAATCGATACCTGTCTTCCGTTGGAAACGTTTCACACCAGCTTGGCCTTGTATCTCTGTGAACCATCAGGTTCCTCCTTTAACCTGTACACCCACTTATTCTTATTCGACTTCTTCCCAGCTGGAAGTCTCACCAAATTCCAAGTCTGATTGGCGCATAGCGACTTCATCTCATCATCCTTCACTTTCTTCCACTTTTATTGCCTAATCAAAACAACTCGATTCATCATTATCGGTTAGCAACAAATAGTTAGTAGAAGGAGAATACTGATTTGGGCCCTTTTCTCATAAACCGGTATTCTAGCCGCCCCATGATGTGGTGGATATGGTGGCGGTGACGATGATGGAGATGACTATGAGGTAGTTTATATCAGCTCGATAGCAGTAGACGGAGACGATTATGAAGAGTTTCTCTCACTTGGAGCATCCTCTTCTAGCATACGCTCTAACCTAGTTCCTTCCATATCATTAGAAGAGCCATCAAGATCAAAGAACTCATGAACTACCTTTTTAATCTTCCCAACAAGCTGAACCTTGTGGAAGAATTTCTCATTGAAGATCACATCTATGCTTTTAATTAACTTACGATCTTCATGATTCCCTAGCCGGTAACCATAACTATCCTCACCATAGCCTAAGAAGGTGCAAATTTTGGACTTTGTATCCAACTTAGATCGTACAATTGCATCAATATAGACATAGAAGATGCAACCAAAAACTCACAGATGTGATAAATTTATCTTCTTTCCTGTCTAGGCCTCCTCGGGTAGTCTATGACCAATCGGCACTCACAGTCCTCTGTTGATTAAATAAACTACAGTATTCACGGCTTCATCCGAGAACTATTTCGACTGACCTGTATTACATCTCATACTTCTAGCAAACTTTGCAATAGTTCTGTTCATGCTTTCAGCAACCCCATTGTGCTATGGAGTTCCAGGAACTGTCTTCACCGGTGTAATCCCATTCATAGCACATCAGACTTGTTCTTCAAGAAGTTATCTTTGATGGTCCCCATACATCTGTGTAAACCAGCACTAACTTTTTGGCCTTTAGAGCATGGATGCCCTTTGAGTAGCTCACATTCTTCTATTTTTCGAACACACAGTCTTCACAAAATGACAACTCAACCCTTATCAAGCCATCTAACTTCTTCTTTGAGACTGTTACCTTAATTCCCTTCTTACTCATGTGCTTCAAGGCTCTTTTGATAGATTCTTACGTTTTAAAGAGATTTGAGGTTATTTTAAAATGTTTATAAACCTTTTATTTGTTTTTGAGATTTATAAGAGATTTGAGTTGTTTTTATGGAGTTTTTAGCATTTTCAATTATTTTTGAGTGTTTTAATGTCATTTCAAAACTCTTTTGATAGATTCTTACAATTTCAAGTTATTTGAGGTTGTTTTATGGTGTTTTTAGCACACCAGAATCCAAAACCCAAGTATCAAACTTGGAGTTGCATGATAGCATTAAGGCATCATCAGATGAATCACATTCAATAGTTGAAGCATTTATCGAATCTTTATCTTCTTTTTTTTTATCAAACTTCTTCATAGGACATTCACCAATGCAATGCCCCCGTTTTCCACAGTTCCAACATGTAACCTCACTTTTTGAGGCACTCGTACGCATTGACCTAGAACAACCATGGCCTTTGTTCTTGTCCTTCTTTGAAGATCTACCTCGATCATAAACATTACGAGCACCATCAGAGGAATTTGAAGATGAAAAATTCTTCCTCCAGGTTTCCTCATTTAGAAGTACACCAACGACATCCTAAAACTTTAGACCGTCCTCTCCAGACGAATTGTTAATAGCCATAACTAAGCTATCCCAACTGTCAGGTAAGCTGGCTAACAGAACCAAAGTAAGTACTTCATCTGCAAAAATAATCCAAACTAACTACAATTAACCGATCCTATTAATGAAGTCATTAAGATGTTCTGATATAGGCTTCCCATTGGTTTTCTTCATATTGAACAAGCGTTTAATCAGAAATACCATATTCGTTGATGAGGATATCTCGTACAACTTCGTCAAAGCATCCGTAAGAGCTTCAATTATCTTCTCTTTGGAGATGTTAAACGCAACAGACTATGACAATGAAAGGCGAATGATCCGCAATACCTTCTGATCAAGCAAATCCTATTTTTCCTTGCTCATATCTGCTAGTTTGCTCTTTTCTCCACCCAAAGGCTGGTAGAGGTAATCCTCCATCAGCATCTTCCAAAACGTAAAATTTGTCTCATCAAATTTCTCCATCTTGTTCTTTCCTTCATCCAACATGTCTCCCACTCAATCAGAGAACCCTAAAAAACGATCTTTGGCATGAAAACAATCCACGAAGTTGATCCGTTGAAACAATCTGATCTCGACGATCCAAATTCAATCAATCACTTGATCTAATTGATTAGAGTTTGTAAAATCACTCTCTCACTTTATGTGTTTAATCGAACCTCACTCTGATACCATTTGTTGGGGATTGTTTTGCTTAATGATCAAACAAATAAAAAAAATAAAGACATAAGATTTAAGTGGAAAAACCCTCAAGGAAAAGAAAAATCTATGGCTGTCGACGAAATTCACTATGAAAAATAATACATAGAGTTCTGGTTACATGGGCTGTTTATAGGCCAAAAAATAACTAGATTTCATATTTAAATCTAATTTCACGGACTCCTCATGACACGAGCGTGTCACCGAGCATGGCCTCATTCTGGCCTTGTGACATGGGCATGTCACCAAACACGGTTTCGTCCAGGACGTGTTTCGAGCATAAGAAAATCAACCAAGCACGACCGTGCCGGCCCTCGCACAACCATGTCATACCGAGCTGGAAAGGATCGCGCACGACTATGCCATCCCCCATGGGCCGTGCATTGCTGCTCATCCACATTCCTCACAAATGCTCACTTAACTCCAAAATAAGAATCAGGACCACCCAACACTCATCACGAAAATGGGTCGCACTTTTCTTATTAAGTTGGACATACTATTTTCTTTGTATGAGTCGATCATCATCTCCAAGAACGGGTAGCATTGTTCTTATTAAGTTGGACATATTGTTTTGATAATCGACAAGGTTATATTAGTGCAAAAAAAAAACCATGTGCACCGATATGAACGTCGACGGTTGAGACAGTACAGGAGAGAAAATACGTAGGAGTAGGATTTATAGGAAGATATTGTATTTTGATTTGATATAGAATTGAATAGTTGGAATACTTTCTAATTTTGAGAAAATAATATTTTGTTTCCTTATCAAAGTAATGGGCAATAAAGATCATGCATATTTGTTAAGAACTAAATGGTAAAGAAAATAAGAGTTATGACTAATTGATAATAAATTAACAGTTTTGGAACTTCTAAGTAAGTCTCTCTTTACATAAATATCTAAGAAACTAATCTATTATAGCATCTATTTATCTATTTATTATTATATATCCAAATACACAAGATTTTAACATGACATGATAATTTTAACAACAAACCAACAAAAATACATAATTACATGATAATTTTAACATAATTAAAACGAAAAAAGATCATTGTCGAGAAAACGAAAACATGAGGATATGTATTACTCCCTCCATCTCATAAAACATACAATATTTTCCTTATTTGAATATCCTACAAAAGTTGCAACACTTTCACATTTAAAAAAAAATTTCAACAAAATTATCAAAACACCTTTATTTTTTACTATATATTTTATGTTACATCAACTCATTATATTATATTTTCTTTTTCATTTCCATGACTCACAAAATAAAAAGAACAAATAAAACATCTATATAAAATTTAACATATACATAAATTCTGATGTTGCTCACTTACTTTATTGGACAGAGGGAATAATATATAAGCAATCTCATAAAAAATAAAAAATCACTTAAAGTCTCAAAAGAATTCTTATAAGTAAAATATCTTGGATCAATTTATCAAAAATATTATATGCTTTCAATCATGTTATTTAGGTTTATATAAAAAGATAATTAAGTTAATATTTTAATTTTAAATTCTAACGAATTAGTGTAATATTATCTTTTTATATTATGTTCTCTCATCCCGTACAGCGCACGGGTTAGTGTTCTATTATATATTTAATTATACAATTTTGTCTAACATGGTAAACGACAAACCATCTTTTTTTTTTAAACCTAAATTTTACTAAATCGTATATATATCTAAATCTAATCGACATGATTCTACACGGTAAAAGTCCCATTTTTTTAAAAGAAATTAAATATATATATATATAGCTCTAATTACAATGATTCTATTTTATCTTAACTAAAAGATAAAAAACAAAATTTAAAAAAATAAAAAAATAATAAAAACTTAAATTTAACTCAAATCTATATAAAAAATCAATTATATGTTATATACTTAATTATATTAACCAATTATATATATTGTTACAAAAAAGTGTCAGACGATGATACCATAAGTCAAAATTTTAATGGATAACATGATTTTTCAACTTATTTACCTCAATCGCTTTTTTAGGATTTTGGATAAAGAAAGAGGAGAAATTGATTCATCAAATTGGGCCGAGATAGATATAGAGATTCATTCTGCCTTTCCGTCTCACTCAGGCTTGAGTCAGTGATCTATTGTTTCTTCTTCGATCCGGAATTTCCAACAAATCCTTGACTCCTCGAATACAATAAACTCAAATAAATATTTATATTTCAAATTTTTCATAAATATTTATTTATTTAATCTATTATCATATCTATTTATTTATTTTTTATTATATTTATAATTACATAAGATTTTAACATGACATGAAAATTTTAACAGTAAACCAACCAAAGTACACGATTATATGACAATTTTATCATAATTAAAATGAAAATAAGTTAACTATCGAGGAAATGATAACATGAGGATATGAATTAATATTTAAGTAATCTCATAAAAAATAAAAAAGCACTTTCTTAAATGAATTCTTATTAGTAAAATTTCTTTGATCAATTTATCAAAAACTTTATATGATTTCAATTGGGTTATTCAATTTTTTTTAAAACGTTAAATAAATTCATAGTATTTAAATTTTAAAGTCAAATGAGTTAATTTAATGTTACCTTTTATTATGTTATCTCATCCCGTATAGGACACAACTTAGTATTCTAGTACGAATTAAAGCAATTTAGGCAATTAAAGAAAATACAACAAACACAAGACACGGGTTTAGAATGGACAAGTGTTGGGGCGAGGTTGTGACGTACTGACTTGCACACGTCTTGCCTATGATATTCTTAACAAATATCTTGTTCTAAACCGTAAAATTTTGATTTCGAGCCAATTGCTTTTCACTCATCAACCTTAGTTCTATTATTAAGTACAAAAGATGAGAAAACAGATAATCAAGTCATCACAACATAATCCATCAAATAAAGAGTCTCGAATAGAGATTCTATATTCATTTATCCAGCTCTAAAGTCTGATGGAAGAACCCAATACTTACTAATGGATATTACTGAAACAAATTGCCTGAAATTAACTACTATAGCTATCAAGCCATAGACATCTGCAGCAGTGACTATTAAAAGATCACTTTCCCCTATACGATTATTATATCTAGAATTCAGTTTCCTAAAATTTATTATTTTTAAATCTAATGAAAAACTAATGACCACGACGACGATGAAAAATTGAGAAGGACAACGACGTATTGATAGCGGCTACAATGATGAACTCGCGACGACGACAAATTGATGATGATGGCAGCCACACCAATGAAGTAATGGCAACGAAAGAACTCATGACGATGACGAAGAAAAACAATTGATACATTTTGAAAACCGAATTGAAAAAATGAAAAGAGAAAAAAGAACAATGATAATGTTTCAGAATTGAATTTGCACAAAAACAACAAATCAACCAAACCCAATTTTTTAGTTTGACCAAAATCGTGTGAGAATGATGAATATATGATGAAGAGAAGAAGAAGACAACACTTGATTATGCAAGTAATTGTCGGGTGTATCTTGGAAGGAAACATGCACAAAAGCACGAGATTGAAATTAAGAAAAAAGGAAACAAAAAAATTATCAAATCTTCAAAAAAATAAAACAATTGATACGTTTTTGAAAAAAACAATTTGAAAAAATGGGCAAGTGGTACTTTAGAAGAAAAGGAAAACAGAGGTACTTGATAGGAATTAATTTGACTAGAAGGTGTCTCCGAATAAATTTTTTCTTTTCCATAGCCAATAAGTTAAAGTGCATTTACCCCTTTGGGAATAAGGGGCTGCAGTTAATGCAACCAAACAAGCTGCAGCCCCACTAACAAGTTTTCTTTAAAAAAAAAAATTAGAAAAATCTTTTAAATTTTTTTTATTTTTAAATTTTAAAAATTTAAATTTGTAAGTGTGACAACGTTGAATAACTGCATTAAATGTAGTCCTTCTTTTCTATATATATATATATATATGGTTTGATCATTATATGACATGTTGCACACAACGTTGTGTGCAACAAGTGCGATCCAACGGTGTGAATTTTCAATTGATGGATTTGTTGATTTTTTATTTGTTGGTTTCCTTGTATGTTTTGAATTAAAATTCAAAAGCAATCCAAATTAAAATCTATACTGTTGAATCGCACTTGCCACACAAAAGCGTTAGGTGTATGATAGTCCCAGTGAATCAGAATACTTTAGGTGTATTCACTCTTTGTATAGTATTCACGAATCCAAAACAAAAGCATTGGGTGTATGATAGTCTCAGTGAATCAGAATACTTTATGTGTATTCACTCTTTGTATAGTATTCACGAATCCAAAACTTCCACTGCCTTAATTTTTTTCCCTTCAACCGGCTTTATGTTACCCATTCCCTGCCCTTGCTAAAGAAAGCTTGTATATTTTTGTTAGAATATTAAAATATGTTATGAGATCTATTAGATATTATCTTTCATAGTTTAGAAAAATTATTGACTCGAAATGTCTAATATGGTATAATATCCCAATAAACCAAATGGCTAATATTGCAGGCCGAGTCTCAATGCTCGATATGGTAGCTTTAGGTTGATTTTAGTGTAGGGTCAGGGTCGATTCAGGATCATTGGTCTATCTGTTATTTTTCTATCACTATATTTATGTACTTCATATGTTTCTATCACTATATTTATGTACTTCATATGTTTTTGCTTACCATTTTATTGGTGTTAGCTGATTTGTGTTGTTTGAATATTATGTGACCTTTTTTTATTAATAACTTTATTTTTCTATATTTTCGTGGCTTCTTTTATTTTTTTTTTCCCTTTGTTTTTGTCATTTTCATGATGGTCTCGGGAATGAACTCTTGGTTGCCTGCGATAAGGATACAAACACATAACTCTCGCTCTCCCTAGACCTTGTGCATGACGAGAAGACCTAGGTGGTTGTTGTTATGTTGTTTCATGGAATATCTTTTGTTTTAAGTTTATGATTCCATTTTAGATAATTTCCGCAAGAAAAATGTTACACTAGGATATTTTATTGAATTCGTTGGGCAAAAGTGGCTTATTCCGGTAAACCATTGGCAATGACACCGCTAGATTGTTTAGCTAGATTTGGGATTGTATTAAACACTATTATTGAATGATGTAAGAGTGATAAGACCTGTTTGTTGGGATGTCATGCTGAACTTTGAACAAGAATGCACTTAAGATTTAGTTTCTTTCTATGGATCAATTGCCTTAAGAAAACTTCTAGATGAAGCATCCTCTTCTGAAATCAAGGATTTTTAGCCTCTACATCAGATATTCAGTGGTGGACCTTGCAGTTTTTGTGGTTTGATTATAAAAAAAAACAATATAAATATAACTAATAACGTATCCTAGAGCCTCTTTGTAATATAAGCATGTGAAATTAAGCTTATATTCCATCCAAACATCAATTACCTTTTTTTAAAAATTTACTAACATAAAATTTTGTCAATGTCAAAGGTGCTTAATGAATACAACATCATCGTGACTCCAAACATTGATGTAAGGAACTTATAGATCAAGCCTTTCCTCATAAACATGATCCAAGATGAACCATTTAGTGGACTTCTGAATGAATATCCCAAAAATCACTTGGTCAAGTTCCTAATGATCCCTTGACCGCTACATCAAGAGATATCCAAAGTTTGTTGTGGAGCCCCTTAAAGAAGCTATTCATTTCCATCCAATCGGGTAACCCATGATGAGGACATTTTCTTGAGCAACTCCTTGAACCTCTCCCATGCTTCATGAAGGATCTCCGTATCATATTAAGTAAAGGGGGTGATGTCGGTTCGGAGTTTGACGGACTTGGCCAGAGAGAAGAACTTTGCTAAAAGTTTTGTGCCATGTCAGTCCAAGTGTTAATAGAAGCCGACGGAAGGTTGACGAGCCACTCCGATGTCTTTCTCTTCAAGGAGAAGGGAAAAAATAAAAGTCGGATTGTCTCCTCCGTTACACCATTCACCTTTAAATATTTATGGTTATATTTAACTTAATTAATTTATAATGGTTCTTTATTTTTTCTTTCATTTCTTAATGTCAATATAAAATAAACAGGTACTTGCGACCAAAAAAATCAGTTGCTAAATAGTGATTTTCGTCGCTAAATGGTGTTCGCGACCAATTTTCGATATCTAAAAACGAACCCTAAAATCCTGATCGCTAAATTTATATGGTTGATGTGCTGCAGTTGGTTTTGTTACAAAATAAAATAGAAAAAGAGAATACGATGATATTATTGATGAAGACATAGTCTATATTTATGGAATAGTCAAGTACAAAATAAAAAACGATTACAATAAAAAATAAAATAAGTAGAAAGCATCACATCTAAGTAGTTATTCTAAAATAAAAAATAAGGATATTATAACATAAAATAATAACTAAAAATTTTTTAATAATAAATCTAATATTAGCTTGGGGCTTGGGAAGCCCAGTTTCAAAGGAACCTGATTGACTTCACTAGAAAGCATCGGCTGAATTCCGCTTTACAAATTGCATCGGAAAAATAAAAGACAGAGTGATCTCGATAAGCAACTCTCTTAATGTTAAATCAGTTAAAATCTCAAACAATGCTAAACAAGTAATCTCCTGCAACTCATAATTCATTCAATAGCTATAGAAGCAAAATAAGACTAAACAATGCTGAAACGTTTTCAAGATTTAAGCTAACAAGTGAGCTATTAAGAGATTTGGACTCACATTATAAATTGTAAAACAAGCATAGTTCCATCAAAAATTTTTAAGAAGGGTGATTGAATTTAAAGATTTAATTTTATTGGATTGCGTCAAGTTAGAACATGTCACAAAGAAAATCAGAAATTTAGTTTATATTGTACAGATTAGTAAATTTTCACATGAGAGACAAAAGGGATGGACTCATTAACAAACTTTCCAACTTCTACTTTTGGAAAAAAAAGAGTTTCAAGTTCAACTCCCTTCATTCCAAAATACAAAAAATACTTATTTATTTAGGACGTGTTAAAATATACAAAATATACTTTTAAAAACACAAAAAAAAGAGTTTTCAAGTTCTACTCCCTCTGTTGCAAAACATAGATAATATTTATCTATTTGCATCGTCCCAAAATCTAAAAACCATATCTTATTTCATAATATTTTCACCTAAAAATATCAAAACAATCAACTGTAACGATACAGTTCATTATCTATTTTTATAATTATTATAATAAAATCCATTACTATTGAAAATATTTATCAAATTTTATAAAAATTCAATATACATATAAATTGTCGGATAAAAACATTCCCTATATTATGCGACTGAACATCTTCATGATTTGCTGGGTGGGCCTTGCGTAGTGGGCTGGGAATATCAATTTCAGAACTTAAAAAAAAAAAAAATAAATAAATAAATGAAGCTACAGCGGATTCAAAATCACAACCTCCCTCACATGGAGAGGTGCAAAAATCATCTGGGCAATCAGGACTTACTGTAAATTATAGCACTCAGTAGATATATACACTTTTACCGAGGAAACTGAGTGGGGACACGAGCCCGGTCCCATGTTGGGTCCCTGCAGACGACCCTTCTGAATTATGTTCATTTTTGCCAAAAGATTTTTATGACACGGGCATGAAGTAGAAACAGGGCGGCTGTACTTCGCTTCAGAAAACTCTGCAACCATTCTAGACTTCATAAAACTGGTATATGAGAGGCAAACCGTGGTGTTTGTTGATGGATTTTCTTAAAATGTTAATTCGTCTAATGTCGACCCTGTTCTAGTTGTGTTATTAGTGACACCACATAATGTTGTTCTTCTGCCTGTGACAGGACTCTCACTATAGGGCAGATGCAAGGAAAGTTTCAAATGGTGGTTATCAGACACACAGATCATGCAATACAGGTATCCTCCTCATTCTTTCTGTTGTGGGTTGACATATAGAAGCACCACAAACTAGCAAAGTTTTAGCAAAAGCACCACTCCTCAAAATTTCTCTTGTTAATTCTATTTGAGTACCCAAATCGCTAAATAATTCTGGAAAGCGGTTTTAGTAATCTTTTTCCTTTCCTTTTTTTTTTTTTCTTTGGATAAGGTTTTCCTTTCTTGTTAGGTCTAATGGAGAAATTTATGTACTTCTCCATCCCAAGAAAATTTTCATGACCTTACTACAAAAGAAAACTTTTGAGATCAAAATCTTCTACCTATTTTATATTTTCATTTCGTTTCAAATTATCTCACTTTATTATTATTTTTCCCATTCTCCCCCCTCCCACTCATGTACGAGGGACAAAGGTAATCATTTTGCACAAAATTCAACTCTTGTCTTAATTGCGTGCATGGTCCTTAAGTTGCAGATTTTTCGGGATGGAAGCAATTCATTTTACTTTCTATGTTTTCCCTTAGCTTTGATTTAACAGTGAGGTGGGAAAACCTTTCTCCTGCACATTTTGAGTAGAAATTTAATATACTTCCATTTATGTATCAGTATATGGTTTAATTTGCGCTCAATATTTCAGGAGGATGCACCGGATGAATTTGCAACCTTGGTACTCAATTTTTTCTCTAGAAATCGAATAGGTCCACACGTGGGCTGGAGATTGGTGTTCGTTAATCCCATGATCATCCGAAGTACCCGTAGACAGAATATTTGGTTCAGCACATTGAGCTCCATCTACTAATGTCTTTTTATGTAATGCCATTTTTGTAAGCCTGTAACATTTTTGTATGATGAGTTCCTGACTATGTGTGATAATAATTTTACTTGTACCTTATGGAAACTGGTTGGCTCAAAGAATTTGTCCGAGTAAAATTAAAGGCAAGTTCGATGAGATAATGTAATGAAGCCGGGGAAAACCAGAGATTTACAAGGTGTAGAAGTTAGTCATATTCCTTTGTTTTCTATTCTGTTCTTATAGAGCATGTTACAGAACAATGTACCCATTGGACGTAATCAATATGTAGCGGGATACAATTACTGCTACTAGGTCGGGATGGAAGAACATCGTCGTGTTTGGATAACATGGAGTGTTGGAAAATGCAGCTGTTTTCTAGTTGGATAACCACTTTTACACCGTCATTGTGATACGTGCTGGTGAAGTTCATATTGTAGCTAGGTCGGAATGGAAGAATATCATCGTGTTTGGATAACATGAAAAGTGTTGGAAAATACAGTTGTTTTCTACTTGGATTTCTTCTTTTACATCGTCATTTGATATGCATTAGTGAATGCCAAATTGTAGCTAGGTCGGAGTGGAAGAACATTGTCACGTTCAAGAATATTGCCATGTAGGCAATGGATAGTTTAGAGGCATAGCCAAGATGAAGTTTCGTAGTATATTTATCAGAGCAATAGAAGAATAGGACAGACTGTTCTGTTTCTAGTGCTTGCAATGTCTCAAATCCAATTTGGGAGCTGGTCATCCTACATGGTGATAAGCCGGTTTACGGCCGCACTTCCCCGAGGGGATACCCAGCAAGCGACCAACCCTGGGTAGTCACTCCAACAGATCATCCAAAGGTTCTGTCACCATTTTACGGATATAAAACTACTTTGACTATGCATCGAATCCAATTGGGAAGGATAAGGTTTTCATAGGTGTGTGATGGTAAATGTTGAATGCCGAAGATAGAAAAGCCAACTGCAAATAAACCTGCTTGAGATTCAACCACAAAAGGAGAACCATTAATCTATGACCAGGAGTTATCCATGCCGGATGTGACAATATGTACACTTGAAAAAATGAAGAGAAAGGAAAAAAAGGAAAGAAAAGGAACAACTCTGGATGAAACTCATCAATTACTAGGACAAATTAAAATGCTCTAGCACCCTCAGTGGCGGCGATGGTCGGGGCTTACAACATTACAAGATGGGAAGCCCTCCCGCTAAGCTCAGATTCCTGAAGCTGATCGAGATGATCCTCATAAGGAACTGATATGTGCATTGGTGACGGGACTGAAGCACATAACTCTAGGTAAATGCCCGACGTGTCTGATTCAACCCCGCATGGCTGCATCTTCGCTTGAGGCAAGTCGATGAAGGGAGGGCAAGGACTACATATGTTGTCGGTTTCTAAAAGAGAATATATTTGCTGCGATGTGATGTCAAGTGCATCATAGTCAAGTGCCTTGTAAGGAATGGCCATGTCTAGCTCGAATGCAGGTAAAATCTGCTGAGGGCTTGTTTCTAGTGGGAAAAAAGTTACTTCTGCAAGCTTTGACGAGTTAGCAAGCTCATCCTGGCCCAAAACGTCAGAATCGATCCTATAAGACCCAGAGTCAGGGGAGTCTGTTGCCTTCGTGTGTGGGTATTCAAGGAAGGGTGTTTTGCATGCGATGTACTGAACTCGGACCATATACGGATCAGTAGGGGTCAATGCCTCTCTGGTTGCCATCCTGAGCCTATCTACTTCTTGTTCAAGAGCTTCATTCAGTGCTGTTTACAAACAAAAAAATCATTAGTAGTAAGCAAGTTTCCATGAATAAATAGATATCAATGACTTGATATTGAAAGGTTCTGGAATCGATATCTCCTTGTTTTACATGTTGAATTTCATTTTTCTAAAGTGTATTTTACAACAAATCCACCAACAAAGCATGTAGGGCAACAGAGGAACCAGCATGCATGCAAAACCCTTAAGCGCGTGGGTCTGGATTAATTGGCAGGAGAATAAAGGACGAAACACAAACCACTGCAGAGCTGAGCCTGTTGTTCCAAAGACTCCAGCTGATGTCTGAGCTCAGTGTTTTCGGCACTTAACCTGTTTGTGTCCTTCTGAACCAGAAACTAAGTGTCATTTATCTTTAGGAGGTATGAGAAGTTGAAAAATGAATGAAACAGGAGGTAAATTCATATATGTGAAACAAGATGCATATTTGTGTGCTTAATAGATCTTTTATAATTGACCACTTGCTCTTCCATGTTTCTAGGCTAATGTTCATGCAGATGGACACAGAAAGTGGTATATCCCACGAACAACGTTTTGAGGATAGTCACTCAAGCACAAAAGAATAACACCACTCGATAGTTTAAGGTTAACTGTACCTCGTACAGCGATAGTTGTGCAGCGAGGGTGGTGGCTTCGGTACGTAGAAATTGAACTTTTTTCTCGAGCTCTACAATATATCGTGCCTTTCTCTCTTTTGATCGGGCTGCTGATTGTCTATTCGCCAAAATCCTGTATGGAAAAGATTCTGTTGTAAGGCCGAGGTATCATGAATGGAGTAGCGAGATTGAAAAAAACCATATAAGAATACAAGCTGAAGAAACATGGATGCAACAGACCTGAAGAAATTGTTACTGATGCATTCTAAATATTATTAAGAATTGCATAATAGAATCCAAAAAAAGCTAGGGGCGAGAAAATAAATGGAATCTGTTAATTAACAAAATTCAAAATAAGTTAAATAGGGTGCTGAATGAGAAATCGAAGGGAAGAATTGGAAACTCTTGTAACCTGCAGTAAATCAAAGCACAGCTTCAAACCATCCCAGGAAACTTACATCAAGGCTTCAACGACCCTGGACTGCTTAAACGAAGCTCCAGGTCAATCACATAGTACAAGTCCCAGCAGCACACAGAATCTATGCTATCTGAATTTTTCAGCTAATCATTTGCCGCAGCCTTGCTTTAAGTCCCTCCAAGTGAAGGCTAATTAAAACATAATACATGAAAATGCTCCTAAAACATAATACTAGCCCGTGACAGTAGGGATGCCGATCATTGAACACAACAATTGAACTATGAACTCATGGGAATGAGTAATGGAAAATATTCAGTGGCTCTCATTCTCCTGACCTACGGCGGTGCTTTTGCATCCTTCGTTTCAATCAATTTTTAACAATTTGTCAACCCCTGGACTAAGTACAGCCATTCGCCCAAAATTAAATGAGCACAACTAAAGATTTCTCTAGGTCTAGCAGATGGGCCTTAAAGCTCCATTTCGCTTTTCTTGGGATTATGTTCTTCACGAGCTAATCGTTCTCCTTCCAAATGGTTATTATCCACCACATTGCACGCACTATTGCCACTTAAACCATCATATATTGCCCAATGAAAACCACGTTTATCCTCCTCTTAGCTCCTAATTGTCTAGATTATCTCAATCCTAATTGCTAAACAGAGAAAAGGGGAAGAAAAAGAAAATCAGAATCAAAATGCAACTCGAAATACCTTTTGGCTCTCTTGGGATCAACAGTCCACAACTCAGCCAATTTCTCGGGGGTCATCGCCTTCTTAGCCTCGCTAACCTTCTCATTCAACGCCTCGTTACTCAAACAATCCCACGACTGGCTCCTATGAAACCGACGCCCCTCACTTTTGTCCCCACAGTCATCACTTTTCTCCCCACGATCCAACCCACCATAAGCCGCAGCAATAACGTCATCTACACCTACTCCAAAGCTGCCATCCTTCTCGATCGCTTGACCACGACTTTTCTCCGTGGCCAAATAGGATGCCAACAGATCGTCGTAATCCACGGAGAGCACATTGTCGGAAGATGGGAAAAGATCGATCTCGGGGATGAGATCGAGTTGGTCATCTGGGTGTGGTGGAGAATGTTCCATGATGGGATGAGAGATTGCTCTCTCCTTGGGGAATCGAAGGAAGGAGACATTTGCAGAGGAGAAGAGAGGAGAGGAGAAAGGGAGGAGCTGAGAATGGGAGAGTTTTGCGCCATTTGCAGCAGGTTCGGTTAACGGTCTGCAACGTTCTACCTCAAAATTATCCTCTCTGCAAAATTATCCCCCGCCTTCAAACCATATATACTAAACAGTTTGAGTCCATACATGGATGTATGTATGTGATGAATTGTTTATGAATTTTATTTACAAATATATGTTGTAGTAGTATTAATGGAATTTACTTGGTGGATGTAATGTAAACAGGGATGATTCTTTTGGTATTTTTATGAGGAAAATTTTCCAAAAAAAAAACTTTATATTATATTCTATGATGTAGCACGACACATGCATCGTAACTAGAACAGAGGAAAAATGAGAAATGTAGATAAAACCCACAGACAAACTCGATGGAATTCCAGAGACAAACTCAATAGATTAACAAGAGACAAAATCTTTTCATTAAAAAAAACCTCATTACCTATTTATCTCCATTAACAAAGATCATGACTTAAAGAAAATTAAAAGACTCAAAATTCCATGAAATTAAACCAAAGACTCAAAGCAACTCAAACTAATCCAACGAACAAGTCAAATTCAAAGAACATAGAAAAATAGCAAAGATTAATTTACATAAGAAACCAAAATCATCAACCAAGTGCGTCGCCCATATAGTCAAGGAGGGTCTCACCATCCACATCGTCTGCCCTGCCATCAAAAGGACTCTCGAGTTCGCACCATCTGTCACGGTATTGAAAAAGTAAGGAAGGAGATGGTTCACAATGAAAACATCATAAATGCTTAAATGACTTGGAAGCTGCAATTTATAAGTGTTTGTGGTAAAATCAGATAGGTTGATCTGGGTTTGTGAGCCCAGATGTTTGATGTTGAAAAGATGTTCTTGCGCCTTGGTCCATGCCCGCTTTACCTACACACCAGAAATAATAAGACCAGTTACGAAGAGTTTCCCTCTACAGCCTTGCTCCGATGCTTAAGTCTACTTGGGTCTTGAGAATTCACAATAAAAACTGCAGAGTAGGATCCAAGTGGAATTACTTTTTTGCTTTATGAGGTAGGTATATATAGTGTAAATGTTCGCCCTCTCTTTGTCATACACTTAGCATGATCATATGGGAAGAGTGATCTCCCACTCATTTCATACCATTTGTCCCATTATGATAGGTGTTTGGTTTAGTGGCGTTGGGGCTTGTTTTAGGCCCTTAGCCAATTGGGAAGTGCTTGATTTTGATAAACATTTGCCCCCGATCCCGGTTTTAAGTTGGACTCTATAAAACCAAACTTGAAGTAGTTCAGAAGCACATCTTTTTTGAATTTCAGGCTTTCCGGACTGCCATTGAATCTCTCACCTCCACTCTAAATGCAAACAAAAGGGGAAAAAGCAAGCTGCAGAAGAAGAAGTACAAAGGACTTCTGCATTAGAGCAGCAGAAGACCCCAGCTGAGACTCACGGGGAGAAGAGTTTTGCAACCAAGAGGAGACATTCCTCTGACAGGGAAAGATCTGCTAAAAGACACAGACATCATGGAGAACAATCTCATGACGAACACAAACGACATAGAGATTCAGAAGAAAGATCCAGAAAGAGCAGAAAAGTATCAAAGGAAGAACACAGCATAAGCGCAGCAAAGGAAAGGAACATCAAAAGTAAGTTTAAAATCTCTACTGCTCTTTCTTTCTATTTCTTTATGTTTTTGGTTTATAAAATAAAAAATAATGTATTTATTCAGCACAACAAAAGTTATAATCTTGTTGTTTTACATAGGAGTTTTTGTTAACATCAATTTAGGGGGAGATTGATAGGAACGTGCAATCTCTCCAATTGTACAGAAATTGATATAACAAAACTGAGATGTATTAATCATAATGTAGTTAGGTTGTTTAGACTAGAAGTCATGTATGTAGTTGTAGTCTAGGTTGGATACTGGAGAGGAGATGGCTGTAGATTATGAAGATCAGATGAGTCATCAGATATAGACTACTACAGAGGGCTTTGGATAAACAACTAAGGCATTGTTGAACAATAAAAGTCACTCTGCATTAGACCTTGAACTGTTAGCTGCAGACTACTACCCAAGTAGTCTGCATAGAACAGTGATCTGTAAAACTCATAATCCGCTCATTACCTTCTAGGTGGAATTACCACAACATGTGCGCTCTTCTTAGCAAGAATTATTGCAGTAGGATAATGGCTAGAAGGATTTGAAAGGCATTATGGCATTATGATTCCAAGGTTTAGTCAAGGCTTAGCTCAGGACCCCACTACCCGTCATATTTGGTTTGGTATTGCTATCGCATATGACTTTGAGAGTCATGATGATATTACCGAGGAAGGACTTTATCAAATTAATTAATAGTGAGAATGAGTGAACTTAAATACTAATTTTACACGTCAGATGACAGTCGTATCACCCATCATATCTCATAAGTTAAAATCTTATCATTTTTTCTTATCTATGGTAAAAATTTCACTAAGTAATTCAACCAATTAACTACACCCCCTCCTCCCCACCTAAAAATAGATAATAATCTCATAAGATATGAATCAAGCCACAAGATTATTAATGGAAATTAAATAAACATCACTGATGAGGACAGTATCTGTAAGGTCCAATATATAATCTAGAGGGGAAGGGGGGAGTGAATAGGTTAATTAAAATTTTAACAATTTTATTGAATCATTTTATCTATTGTGCATGAATACTCAAGATTGGATGGAAGCCGCTATCCAACGCCTCATTCCGTGGCTAACAACGCACTCAAAGTTCATATGAAAGCTGTACATTGTTATTGTTGAATGTTGACCCTTCAAGTTACAATAGAGGTAATCAACTCTTTTTTTGAAACATGCACAGTGTAAGACCATAACAATTTTATCAAAAATCTGTATATCGAACACCATAACAATTTTATCAGAAAGTTCATGTCTACACCGAACCAAGTACATATGAAAGATGAACATTGTCATTGCATGAATGTTTTCTTTTGTTTTTTTTTTTTTTTTTACCATTATCATTGCGTTGATCCTTCACGCTCACCAATAAGTCCATAACAATTTTATCAAAAAAATAAATTAGTAAAAAAAAGATCTGTGAGAACTTTAACTTTATGTCACATGATCATTAACTTTTTTAGATTCCAATTGACGATATCCATCGATCGACATACCAGCAAATTCTATGTCCCTGTCTTTTTTTTTTTTCCCTTTCGCATTGGTCCCTTTCCTTCCCTCATCAAACGTTCCTATGAACTAATTTCAGCATATATACTTCAAGTGGTCATGTCACATGAATCCAGAAGCCTACAAAGATGAAAATTCGTCCTAACCTAATTCCACTTTATTTCTTTCTCAATCAACTTAGAACAATTACCAAATATAAGTGGTCCAGTTCGCCAACAGCTTGTCACAAAAAGTTACATTCGTCTATAAAGCTGGAGAAGTATATCAAACAGAAGCAAAAGATAAAAGCATCCATAAACTCCTCAAGCAACAAAACCAACAAAATTACCTTCTCTCATCATTAGTTGAATCAAATACCATCTGAAAAAATCTTTACCTGAACCCGAAGGAGCTTGAGCAACCGCTTTCCGAATACATGGGAAAGATGAATTATCTGTTATCTGTTACCTTTGTTGTCCGATTCTCCATCAAACAGCAAATCAGAAATGAGATGTTAACCTTATTTTTCTAATCTTCCAAACCCAGTTGTACAACATCTTTACATCGCGCTTCCCCTGGTTTTAAAAGGGATTGTGTTCTTTGTATATGGTGAGATCTTATGCTACTCGGCTCCTGCTTGATGATGGAAGCAAGGCTAGTAGTAGTTCCTACAACGGTGAGACGAATTTCGATACCAACATGGTTATCATCCTAGCAGCTCTTCTCTGTGCTTTGATCTGTGCTCTTGGGCTGAACTCAATCCTGCGGTGTGCTCTGAGATGTGGCAGTAGACTTGATTTTCAAACAGGAGAGCAGGCTGCAGGACGGCTAGCCCCGAGAGGGCTTAAAAGGAGTGCACTTAGGCGGCTTCCGGTCGCAGTGTATAGCGAAAATGTGAATATGAGGACTACAGATTGCGCGATATGTTTGGGGGAGTTTGTTGAGGGTGAAAAGGTCAGGGTTCTGCCGAAGTGTAGGCATGGGTTTCATGTGAGGTGTATTGATGCGTGGTTATTGTTGCACTCGTCGTGTCCGACTTGTCGCCAGTTGCCCTTGATAGGTGGTGGTGCGGCCACTTCTGATGTAGTGATGAATAGTGCAGGAATGGAATAAGGTGGCCAAATTGATGCTTTGCCCACTTCTGCCGTTGAAGGAAGTTGATTACATCACATGTTTTAAGAATATCTTCTCGACTTTTCTGGTGTTTTTATCAAAAGAAAAGAGTGTTACTAAATATAGAGTAAACCTCAATATCTATAAATGTTTGTAACTCTCGATCTAGATATATTTGCACCGGGTTAAGTTTATGTTTAGCTAGTTTTTAAGGAGAAGACATGAGAAGTGAGAAAAGGAGAGAATAGAATCTGACTTCTTTTTATTTTAATTTTGAGATAATCAACGTATTATTTAGGGTCCTTACTACATGATACAAACAAGATTCTTGAAGGTACACACCATGAGCACATAGGACATTCAAAGTTGTCCTAAACTTACAAGATGCAAGAGCATCTCACACAAAGACTACATGACCACATATAGGGCGACTCATGAAGCTAACTCGGCGGCTAGGCGTTCAGCCAAGCTTGCAATAGTGGAATCAGACGCAGCCCTGGTTCCTCCCAAGTACCATTTCTTTATCATCTCAGCAACGTTGGAATTCTCCACTATAGTCGTTGATTCTTCCTTCTCCTCATTGGTGATCACAATCTTGCAAAACAATGATCGGAAAGGAAGGAAAGGTTAGATTCTGAATTTCTGATTTAATATCTAATTCAGCATGGGGACAAAAAAGCTAGTTTGTAAGCAAATTGATCATCCATGACTTCAATATGATAGAACATAAGGCCAGAAGGGTATCTCAATGCTAATTGTGATACCCTTTGCCAGCCTGAGAACGAAATGCAAAGAAAAAATTATGATAACTTGGTCCTTACCATGAGTTACCAGGCAGCATCAGAAATTCGGAATAGAGGAGATGTGCAACTCTTATTAAATGCCTAGTTCAGTACTGTGCTCAAAATGGTCTACTTTGTAGCAATTTGATAACGCATAGGGCGAATGTGTTGAGCTCAATGTCAGGAGAGCATGCCAAATTCGGTATAAGGTTCTTTCCGGCCTTTCTGATCCATTTACCAAGAAAAAAGGATATGACGTCTCTTTGATGATTTTGAGATAAAAAAATGTTCAAGCCCTGGTTTTCGCTCAACATAGAACAGTATCAGATGCATCAATGACAACTATGTGTCTGAATGTGTTGTGTAGTCTATTTTATAGCAGGAGGTTTTTTGTTTTTACCATTAGAAGGAGGTTTATTTCGTACTACTTAAAGTGCAATAATTCCACAAACGGCTCGGAACTGTAAACTACAGGCGATAAGTTACCTCACTCGGGCCAGAAACAGGGAATTTGATGGTGAAAAAGGAACCTTTCTTCACATACTTCATAGGGAAGAATTTGACAACGTTTTCTAACGCCTCTTCCTCTTCCTCTTCGTACTTATCAACAGCAGCCAAGCGATCTCTAACAGCGCCCTCAAGCTGCGATCCATATTGGGAAGCCTTGATCTCCTTGATCACCACCACCCTCACAACTATTTCCACAGGTGCTGCAAATAGATGAAAGAGCTATTATAGGCTTGCAAGATATCATAAATCAGTACTTTTTTGGACATTCGTAAAGAAACTCTTTAGTTATATCCAAAAGGTACCAAATAAGAGCGACGATAACCAGAAGGTTAGGATTGAAAGGTGCATATGAGCAGATTAAACTCTCATCTTACTGAAAAATCATCAAAGACAAAATTGTCAGGCAATCCCTATCGTAGAGACTGGGATTATGTTGCTCTCCTGAAATCTCAAGAAAGTTGTACATAACTACAGATATGAAATTACACTGGATAAGTCACATTTTGGAATGAAATTCATGTATGTTATACATACAAAGTGAAATAGTGCATGGATAAATATGCATACATCATTCGACGGTAATGTTGCTGAAGCAAAGACAGTTATTTTGACTTGCAAACTTGATACACAAATCATGTTATTACTCTCACCTGGCCCCAATTAAATCCCCATGTAGCTTGGCGCAAGATGATGAGATCTTGATGGGTTTGTTTCGGTTCTTGATTTCGCTGCTGGGAATAATTAGGTTTCTAGAAAGTTGCAAAATTCTTAGGTGTCTAGGGGTGTTGAAAATGAATTCATCCTTTTGTTGTATGATTGTTGTGGTTTTGCTGCTACTATTTGGTGACACTACGTCTCAGGATATAAACTCAATCCTGTTTGCAATGTGATTTTAGGAGGTGCTTGCAGAGGTTAATAGATTGCAGAAGTTGATGCTATTAAATGGCGCACTACCTGCATTTTAAAGGAGGAGCCTAAAGATAAATTTGCGTCGTAAACTAGTGTGTGAAGACCCTTTTACTTGCATGGAATTCCACTCACCAATTATAGTTTCTCGTCAATAACAATCTTGACAAGAAGGCAGTGCCGGAGCTCAAAGCTCCTAGCATATGCACCCAGAAGACAGCTAGTCGAAGATACCCTACAGAGCCTTTTTATTTCATATTGAATATCATTGGGATTGTATTCAGCAAGCAGTGTAACCAATCTGCAAAAATCATCTAGGAAGCCAAGTCTGGTAGGGTGCTAGTAACCTGGGATGATTCCTCGCCTAAGTCATGTCGAGCGCCAAGCAAGTGGAACTATTTCATTTCAAAACACCAATCATCCATTTGTACGTGATCGGGAGAAAGATCATAAGCAAATCATGATACACACATGTCAATCAGAAGTTGTCAATCTAAAAGCGGATATCGCAATTCAGAAGAAACTTCCCAAGAAACATTACTTACCAGCAGTAACAGCCTCGAAGAACCCGTCATCTTCAGCGAGCTCCTTGCCTGTTTTGCCCTTCCATTTCTGCAGATGCTTTACCACTTCTGGCTCTATGTATATTCCTATTGCAGTGTGCTTTATTGGCAAAAAGTGGATCTCAACTCCCGTGATTCCTATTTGACCATATTCAACCAAATGTGCAGAGCGATTAGAATGCTCACCGACGCATGTATAAAATGTCGAAGTAGTAACAGGGAAGATGTTCTTACCATGACCAAGCAGAGGCAAAGGTTTATTCAAAGTAATTTCTGATGGAAGGACAATGCCTTCATCCACAATCACATCGCTTCCCACTGCAATAAGCAGAAAACCAAATGCCACAGTTATTAATGAATATCATAGAAGGAATCACAATGATACAAGGCTTTGAATTAGTCAAATGTTCATTGGGCAAGTAGATAGCCTTGTGATACAATTGTTCGGAGTAGTGAACTCAACAGAGAGAAAAGGCTGTTTGAGCTGTAGGAATACCAACTTGAGTTTACTACTAACTAATCGACAATCGAAGCTACTATTATTTGTAAAGAGTGAAGGATCTGATGAACTAAAGAAAGTTGCAGAGTTACCCAAACCAAAAAAAAAAAAAAAACTCCAATAAAGATGGTTTGTGAGTAAACTATTTATACTGAACTTGTACTCCTGTAGATACATGCTGTAAGAGAGCTGCTACTTTGAGTAAGAAAAAACAAGCTGGGGAACAAAGCCTTTTCTGGTTAGGTTTAACGCTGCTAAATGATAAGCAACGATAAGCATATTTATGTACATGTTACGGATAGCTTTACGGTTTTGTTGGAGAAAGTGGAACAATATTACACGAGTCAATACAATTCAAAGTATATCTAGTAAGGGAGACTTTGACGGTAACTATTCAACCATCAATGCTGTATTCAGTAGAGTTTCGTAAGTTGATTTTAACCAAATAGCAGAGTACAAGGATGAAAATGTTGAGGCATAAAATTGGACACCTCAAGGGACACGATTCCTGAAGATGTGATAAGTTGAATGATTGGAGTGGAACGACCGAACATGTAGAGAAGAACACAAGAGATATGGCAGGGGCATCTAAAAGACTAAAACACTTGTCTAGTCGAGGATATGCGTGGGAATTGGGAAATTGGGATGGTTAATCACATCGATCATGGAGAGAAATGCAGTAAACAAGTGAACGATCTATAGCCCATTATTGTAGAATTTTAAGATGGAAGAGATGACCCCAGTTCAAACCAGATCGGCGCTAGTATTTGTAATCCATATGCCATCATCATTCACGGGAACATTCAGCGGCAGGGATCAAACAAACAAACAGCAAACCCAACAATGCGCATCGGAGCAAATCATAGTCATAAAATTATACAGCAACACGACACGCCGAGACCAGGGTTCCCAAAACATAAATAAAGATACAGAACACAATGGAGCCATAAGGGAACCAGATTGATCAACTCACTTGTTTGCCCCTGATGATGTTCTCAAGCGATGAGAATGAGAATGATGATGGAGCAGCGGTGGCAAAACCAGAGTGTGAAGAGTGGTTGGTGGTGTTGTAGAAAGAAATCTCTGCACATTTGCTTTCGTTATATAAATTCTGTCACCTACCACATCTGCGAGGCGAGGCAGATAATTTTGTCACCTAACACGCGTGAATGAACCAAGTGAGCAGCCCACCCCACGTTGAGGGCCCATCCGCTCTATCCGTCAGTCCTGCGCCAGAAAGGGCAAGGGGAAATTAGGGAAGGGTAGTTAGTTGCAGCTCTGTGTCTTGGTACACTTTCCACCGCGTATGACCGGTGATGATCACTCCCTCCTTTCATCCCCAGACCGCCGTGGTCTTAGGTTCATTTTTTTTTCATAATGTTAAACAAAAAATTATTTCTTCACGAAACGATTTAAAATCAATAAAAATTAAAAAATCTTTGAAATTAATTTTTGTTATGTTAGGAGACCATTTCTTGTGTCACTTCAATTCAGTTTTCTTTTTTAAAGTGTGTTAAAATAATTTGAAACTTTTGAATCATTTACTTTCGAAATGGCTGAATCGTTGACTTTTGAAATAAAGTGTATTAAAACTTTGAAATTATTCTTTTTAATCAAATTGTAATTTTTTTTTCTTTTATTGTCTAAGTTATATGTTAATTTTCATTAAAATATTTTCAAAATATAAATTCAATTCCATTCATTGATGAGAATCGAGACAATTTTTGTTGGTGAGGAATCGTCTTCTGAAGAAATGATTTCTTCAAAAACAATAAACTCGTTCTCTGAAAAAACGATTTCTTCTTTGACGTTGATAATAAAAATTTAGACCTCAAATTGATGCTCCCAAACGAAACCCAATCCATCGATCATTTAGGTGGTGTTTGGTATTTGTATTATTGATGCTTTTAGATTTTAATTGTCGCTTGTCGAAACATATATTTTGATAATTTTTATATTTTGATTGATCTATGCACAGTATTCAATATTTTCTATATAAAAAGATTCATTTTATAAAAAAATTATTTTCATGTTAATTTTTTATTTATGTTATTAATTTTGATTTTCAAAATGAATAGTTTCATAATTAATTTTAAAAAGATTAATATTACTAGGTCACGGAGGTAGTATAGCATGGCGCTGGGCATTCCCCTTTCATGACCAATCATATGTTAGACTCACATAGTTTTACCGTAGAACAAAGTAAGAAGCCTTCATGGGTTCAGAGTATCGTTCTCTTCACCTTAATAGGTTCTTGCCCCAGACCTTGTCTGCCTCCACTGCTCCGACCTCGGCCCTCATCTCACCATTTCCAAATTCTAACACATTCAAACCCTTCTCCTCAAAACCCTTGAGTCATTCCCTCGATCCAATCCAATGTTCACTCAATTCGCATCAACAGAAGACAATATTTCTAAGGTATCGACGCTGGTGTTTCGGATCGGAACGGACGCGCACCTCTACGAGAAGCCCAACGACGCCAATCTCGCCCCGCTCCTCGACAGAAGATTCGATCCGAGAAATGCGAGGTGCTTAAGCGGCTGCTCGCTCTCATCGCTCAGGGCGCCGACGTCTCCAGTATTTTCCCTCTTGTAGTTGTTCCTTTCATTTCGCTTCACAGATCGAATTCCGTCGCTTTGTTTTTTTCTTTTTTGAGTTCTTAAAGGTGGTTGCAGCGTCAATGGTGTAGGTTATGATACTATATGGTTTTGGAATGGGTGATTGGCGATGGCGGCGATGGAGGAGCGGCGGCGGCGATTGGCGGAGGAAGAGGGAGAGGTGATCGCGGATGTGGAGGAGTAGAGAAAGAGAAAGAAGAGGGGGAGAACAGTGAACCTGGGGTGTGGGTTTGAAATTATAATTTTTGAAAATTCTTATTTCGTATATATTTTTATGAATATTTTTGAATTTTGTATGTTTGGTTTATTTATGAAAAAAGATTAGTCTTCTTTATTATGAGATGGTGTGATGATAATCGTGTTTACGACATAATCCGACTGGCGTACTACTAGTCCGATTGGGATCCAACGGGACGTACTTTACTAGACATAAGAATATCCATCAAACATGCTAGTAGGTTTACTTGTAGTTATACTATTTTTTTGAGAGGCTTATTACCTGTTTGCAGACATACCGATAGGCGTACTAATAGGTGTATTAGTAGGCATACTAGTTTTTTAACAACCGTATTATTTTTGACAGACGTATTAATGTTTCGTTAGTGGTATTTTGTGGTAATTAATATTCTTAGGTGTCATATCCTTAAAATTAAATTATCTAAATGGTGCCTATTAAAATATCTAAATAGTATCTCTTGGTTCCCCATAAAATATTACATAACTTATTTATAAATGAGATTGAATTCGTTGATAACAATGAAAAATAAATAAACTTCTTTTTACCATAATGAGTCTCACAATACATGCAAATGTAAAAGCATAAATTTGAATTATGAACTTACTTCCCAATAACTTTAAACTAGTAAGTGTTCATTACTCATTCCACAATGAAGATGAATTGCATAACTATATATAAACCTATCCTCTGCTTCTTCCAATGAATGTTGTAACCAGAAATCCGAGATTGTAGGTACATGATATTGATGGTGTAAGAAAATTTACATGAAGTGATGCAAACATGTCCAATAACTATTCCTCAACTTTCACGGATTGGGATCGGGATTGGAAAGCACCTCAATGAAAAATAAGTAAAACAACCTAAAGCATGTGTGGAAAATGTATGCAAGACAATGTTGTACCTCGATGATATAAGTTTTTGTTTGTGACGATCTCTTCCATACGATTCATACATAGTTGAGCCCATTGATCATCGTCATATCTGAACAATGAGTTATTGGTATTGAATCCAACATGATAGTCTCGTCGAACATCAGCAATAGGGCTGCAAATTAGCTTGGTAAGCTCAAGCTCAAGCTCGACTTGTGTTCGACTCATCAAAACCTCGCTCAAACTCATTCAATTATTAAATGAATTGCACATGAACATCGCTCAAATATTCGTTTAAATAAACGAACGAACATGAGCAAAGTCTTGCTCAACTTGGCTCTTGCTCAAGCTTCGCTCAATTAGCCCGATAAGAGCTCGAATTATATATAAAATAAGTTTAATTTATATTTATGTATTAAAATATGTTATATTTTTTAAAATACTATTATATAATAAAATAATCTAAAATATTTCAATTAAAATGAGTTCAAACAAATCAAACCTTAAACGAATTTAATGATTCATCACTAAACGAACGAGCATTTAAACGAACTAAACGAACTGAACTTTTAAATAAATGAACCGAGCTTGAACAAGATAAAAAACTAAATGAGGTGAGCCCGAACAACCCCTATTGGCTCAAGCACGGCTCGATTACCACCCTATCAACAATGTTTAAAATAAAATATTAAATAGTCACTTGAAAAACAAAATATAAGGAGGTGGAGAATAATCCGGTTGAGTGGTCTGGATCGATGAAGCTTTCCCACGCTTCACTCTCTATCTTAATATTCTCAAACCATTAGTAGATGTATCAAATGATAAAGGTATACTGTGAGGGATCTACCCATCGCTACGTGTAGTTTGTCTTTTGTGTACTATGTTATAGGAGGGAGCTTGGACAATACTTTGAGCTGCATCTATCATGTCGACTAATCTGTTTATACCATTCTTTCGTATATTGGGATCCATACTCTATTCTCAATAACTTGAGGTTTTCTATCGGGTAATCAACAAAGATATTAGATAGTAGAATATAAATAGAATTATGGAGATATCGTACAAAATCATTGTTTACATAGCAATCCAAACATTGTTTTGAAGGAAGAGTCACTCAAACGAGCCAAATAAGGACAACCTTCAGATGCACCCCTTAACTTATCATCGATTTTATTTAATACGAATGATGAGACCCAACATCGTACTTGATCATAAACTTAGGTTATGCAATTACTTATGATGAGGAATATTGAGAGATTTCTCAAATTAACCATACTTGAATGATCCCAACTGCAATGGTGGCATCTCGTGTATTTTAATGATACTGCTACAATGACATGGTACCTCTGATGCGTGTTGTTACGCGCTCAAATTAATTTTTTCACCAAAGATAATATAGAATGAGTAGGAGTTGAATTCCTTGAGGAACGATGTATTGGAGTATTATTCTAAAGATAAATGTGAATTATTCTATGATTTTTTTATGTTTTTTTTTTTGGAGGGGTGGGGGTTTGGGGGAATAACAATATTAACTAAATTAAACTAAGCTAAAATAATAAAAATAAAAAATATTTGTGTTAATAATGTATAAGTATAGCAAAACACACATGAATTCCTCTAGAGTTTTTATAGATCAATCATAGAATATTGATAATTAACTAAGTGATTGGATAGTTATGGATCAGCAAAAAATAATGAAGTCTCATTCTCTTATTCTTGGTGTGATCACACCCATGAAAACATGCAATGCAACATGCATTACTAGTCCAACTAAGCTAATAAAAAATATAATTTTAACTATTCTAATAATTATTTAATCAAAGAAAACTTTCTAAGTCCTTGGATCAGATTAGTTATAAAAATAACATTAATCTTCTCCAATTAATGCTGGCCATAATAATCAGGATAATAAAAGTTTTGTCCCAATCATCATTTGCTATCTTATGTGAGTAATAAAAATTAAACACTAGCATCTCATATCAAGATCTAAACTAGGTGATCAGGATAATTCAGATTCAAAGTTCATCATGGACTTGATGAACAGGGTTTTCAAATCATATATGGACTGTTTCGTCGTAGTGTTTATCGATGACATTCTTGTTTACTCTCGTAGTCACCGAGAGCATGAAGAGCACCTACAGACTACCTTGGAGACATTGTTAGTAAATGAGTTATATGCCAAGTTCAAGAAATGTGAATTTTTGTTGAAAGAAGTACTTTTCTTAGGACATGTAATTTCTGGAGAAGGCGTTAAACTAGATCCTAAGAAAATAGAAATGGTTATTGAATGGTTTAGATTGATAAATGTTGTGGAAGTTAGAAGTTTCTTGGAGTTAGCAGTATTACCGGAGGTTCGTTGAAGGTTTCTCTAAAATCGTAATACCTTTGTCCAACCTTACGAGAAAGACAAGGAAGTTTGGTTGGATAGAAAAATGCGAGAAAGCTTTTTAGGAGTTAATGAACAAACTTATCTCGGCTCCTATTTTGGTTTTTATCTTCAGGTGAGGAGGGATTTTGCATTAATAGTGACGCTTCCAAGCAACGCTTGTGATGCGTGTTAATACAGTATAATAAGGTGATAGCATATGTATCGAGATAATTGAAGCCATATGAGTTCAACTATCCCATACACGATTTGAAACTAGTAGCGTTAGTTTTTGCCTTAAAGATTTGGAGACATTATTTATATGGTATTTTCATGTCGGATTTACGAGGATCACAAGAGTTTGAAGTATATCTTCACGCAAAAAGAGCTGAACATGAGACAACGAAGATAGCTTGAGTTATTGAAGGATTATGACCTAGATATTCAGTATCATCCGAGAAAGGCTAATGTTATAGCTGATGTTTTAAGCCGTAAGTCCAGAAGGGCAGAGGGGAGTCTTCACAGAGACTTTGTTTGAAGACTTCTGTAAGTTGAACATTACAGCGATTTCCAAGTCTCATACAGGTTCTCTACTTGCAAGTCCAGCCTATCTTACATTAGGAGATTTTGTAAGCTCAAGGGAGTGATGAACAGATACAGCGATCAGACAAGAGATTTAAGAAGGAAAGGCATCGGGATTCGTTGTTCATGAAGATGGATCTTTAAGATTCCATGGAAGGTTGTGTGTTCCAAAAGATAAAGATCTAAAGAAAAAAATCATTAAGGAAGTACATCAGACACCGTATTCCGCACATCCTAGAGGCAATAAGTTATATCAAGATCTTCGCCTACGCTTTTGGTGGAGTAACATGAAGCGAGAGGTTGCTGAGTTTGTAACCAAGTGTATTACCTGTCAATAGGTAAAGATCGAGCACCAAAAACCGAGAGGAACTACAACCCTTGGAAATACTGATATGGAAATGAGATTCAATCTCCATGGACTTTGTTGTAGGACTATCACTTACAATTCATTGTATGAACTCAATATAGGTGTTAGTGGATAGATTGACCAAGTCTGCTCACTTTCTCCCCATCAAGACTTCCTGGAGTATGGATCGTCTAGCATACGTATACGTGAAAGAGATCGTGAGATTACATGGTGCTTCGAGTTCAATAGTATCTGATACGGATACTAGGTTTCAAGCACGATTTTAGCAAGGATTACAGAAGATTTTTGGAACTAGATTGAATTTCAACACGGTTTTTCATCTTGCTTTTGATAGACAGACTAAGCGTACGATACAAACTTTTGAAGATATGTTAAGGATATGTGCCCTTGACTTTAAGGGTTCATGGGATCATCACTTGCCATTGGTAGAGTTCGCTTATAACAACAGTTACCATCCAAACATCGACATGGCGCCATTCGAGGTTTTGTATGAGAGGAAATATCGATCCCGCATCTGCTGGGATGTTATTGAAGATACTCTAGTAGTGGGACCAGAGTTAAAACAAGAAACCGCAGACAAGGTCAAGCTTATACAAAACCAGATGAAGGCAGCTCAAGATCGTCAAAAAAGCCATGCAGATATGAGAAGAAGGCCATTAGAATTTCGAGTTGGTGATCATGTTTTCTTAAAAGTTTCACCTACTAAGGATGTTCTGAGATTTGGTAAGAAAGAAAAGCTTTTTTGAATGGTGATCATGACAAGCTCAGTCGTTTGAAATTCTTGAATGGATTGGTGAAATTGCCTATTGGTTGGCATTGCGAGTAGGGTTAGCTTGCATCCATAATGCCTTTCATGTTTCCATGTTGAGAAAATATGAACCCGACCCTAAGCATGTAATTCAGCCTAAACAAGTAAAACATAATGAGGACCTATGTTACGAGAAAAGGCTAAAGGAGATAATAGATCACATGGTTAAAATGCTCAAACGAATAGAAGTGTCTTTTGTCTAACCATACTACTCGAGAAACAACTTGGGAGTTGGAAGAGGATATGAGGAAACGATACCCTTATTTATTCTCAAGTAACTTCTTGTTCTTTACACTAATCAAGTTTCGAGGACGAAACTTCTTGAAATGAGGAAGAGATATAATATCCCTAATATTCGGGATAATTATAAATATGTCTAACCGACTTATATTATTAGTTGTTATTTATTTCACAAGATATCATAGGGTTAAAACTACATAAAATGATTTTGGGGATATCTTTCAAACGATTTGATTGGCTTGAAGATATTTAAATCTCCAATAACTCGTTAACTATTCCCATAAAAATCTCAACAACCTGTCTATATAACTAGCTTCAATCCTACGTCGAATGCACATCAAACCCGAGCATCCTGGCCGAGAGTAGAAACAGAGAAAAGGTAAGCGTTTTGTCTTCATCTTTGTTTTTGTCTCGAGTGATAGAATCCATGGAATGCTCGTCCCCGACAAAATCCGACAGCACCCAACCCTATCAATCTTCCCCGACCAAAAGCAGCCGGAATCAACCACTCACAGCCGACGATGATGGTCGCGTGTGATGATATCGTCGTCCCCGACCTTGCTTGGCTTCCCTGACACTCCCTGACCCTTTCTCGATCAGATCCAACTACTCCGACACTGCTCTCGCCTTCGTCGCCGCCTACAAGGCTAGAATCAACCTCGCCGCTCTCGTAGTCAACCCCTGTGCCCTGGACAACTTCCCCGCTTCTTCTCGAGTCACGCCCGCTCTTTCTTGACCTCGCCCAACCCGCTCCTCCTTGACCTCCTTGACCACCGACAACCAGATGTCGGTCTTTGCCGACGTCCTCTGCCTTGCCCCGCCTGAATTTTCCCGAGACCGGCCCCTGTTCTTGTTCAGCGGGATGTGGAAGGGGATTTATCCCCTGTGAAAACACATTAGGAGCTGTGTATACTTATGTGTACATAATATATATTACTTTTAATACTTAAATGTGTTACGAGGATATTTATGTTATTAATTTTTATTATAGGTACGAACGTTACGTAGGAGTAGGATTAAGTTTGGGATAATTTGAAGAATTTTATGATTTTATAAAAATGACAAGATAACACGCATTGTTACCCTAATTAAATATTTGTGTGTGCGTGACTTGATTTATGTGACTGTTTGATCACATACTTGTATGTTAAATAAAAGAATAAAATCCTGATACTCTTAACTGTCGTAAATATTAAATTTACATGCGTAAAAGTATAATGATACAACGTGTATAATATTATAGATTATAATAAAGATTCTTCAATGCTATTTGTTCTTGATGTGTGATACCTTGTATTGATTGTATATTATTTTTGTAACAAACCATTAATCATGAAAAACTTTAGAGAACGCTACAATGATATCTGACCCCCATGATTTATGAGCAATTATTTTTAGTTAACCTTGAGTATAATTAAACGTGATATTATATGAAATTATGAAACGCCATGACAATCACCTCCTATACAATTAATTTCATATTATATGTTTGAGAATCCTGAAGTTCTGAATATGAAATAATTCCTGTAATTATCAATGATTAGGAGGGTTACGGTTGTATGACTAGATAGAGAGGATGTAATTAACCTTTATGGCCATGTTTGATTAAAATTAACCGTCCTAAGTCGACTGTAAAGACCATAAAGTTTGTTTAATTGTTTCTAGTATGGTCATACTAGATAACTACATTTAAATTTCTTTGGTAACTCCTTCCATGTCATCAACTTATAAAAATCATGAAAATTAACACGACATGACATATTTGCATGATGAGTCTTAAAAACATTAATAAAGGCTAAGGGTAATGAGACAAGGATTAACCTCATCAACTTGAATTATTATTTTGTACGTATTTATATATTCCTGTTTTACATATGATTGCTCGGTGTTGTTTGCATTGTATCTTGTTTGTATATGAAAAACGCATGATAAGCATACCGCACCCTTGAAATGGACATATATCCGGTGTCACTAGGCATTCGAGCTCACAATTACGTGTTTATTTCAGATAATAAATGATCGTGGGATGAATCATTGTATAGCAATGTTGATTAAATTAGGCTTACTGTAACATTTCACCTATATTTCTGGATATTTGATTTTCATATAATTTAATACAATATAAGTTGGACATTTTTTGTTAGTTTCCTATATTTCTGATACTTACACTACTTATAATCTTGTCGTTTTGTGACGATAACGTCACGTGTCTAACAGATATTGGGTAGAAAATCTTGGGACGTTATATCTACTAAATACAATCATTATAAGCCATAGTGCTTTCTAAAAAAATGAGAATCATAGTCTTGTTTTTTTTTTTTTTTACCATTTCTGCAACAAACCAACGAGAATCATAGAATCATAGACAACCCAAAAATTATAACTGTTCCCGAATTTGTTATTTCCCTGAAATGTCGTTTTCATATCATTCTGGAACCATCTAATCAAAACCCGTGACTCCTGTTCCTAACATTGAAAGAATGTTGATCTCTACAAAGGATCTCACACGATTCTTTTCTTCATCTACACCCCTCTGTTGTTCTTGACCTTACTGTCTCTCAGCATTGCTGTTGTAATCTTTTTCAAAGAGAAACGATGCAGGATCAACCATTCCTTACTATAGAAACCCAAATGATCAAACCTCATTGTCCCTTTACTCATGATCTCAATGCTATCAGCCTTACTGTATTTCTTTGAACCAGTCTTACTTAATTCTTCTTTGAACCACCCTCGCTGTATTTCTTTCCGAATCAGACCTTACTGCGTATCCATTGCAACTTTCCAAACAGACGAGTCTCATATTGGAACATTTTAAGATTAGAGTTTGCCTTCACTTATTTTTATACATCACGGGTTTGCTTAGCAATTAGAATATTAGATTTAATGTGAAGATTTCATTCAAATATTATTTTTTAGGGTTGCATCGATAATATTTGATTACATAAACATATAAAATTTTAGAGAAATAAAGTGACAATAATAATTATTTAGTTTGTAATCATAATTATGAAGCCATTCAATATAGGAACAATCAAACTTGATGTCAAAGTAAAAAAACCTTCGGTACCAAGAAAACCTATCTTTATCCCTACAATTAAAATGGTAAGTGTCATTCTCTCTACAATAGGAATCAAGTTTTTTAAATAGTCATCCAACAGATTCTTTATATTGATTCACTAAATCGATTTTCTATTTTATTTAGACATTCTTATCTTTATTTTCATATTCTAAATTCTAGTATTAATTTGGCATATACTTTTTTTTATATATAAATACCTAAATATAATATAAATTACCAATAAATATTATTTTTGAAACTTATTTACCAAGAAATTATCACTAACTTATTAATTGCAATCTGCTTTGATTATAGGAATGATTTGTTATCTTTTTTTGTTAGATATCACGAAATTGAAGTCTTTTCTTTTTTATAGATGACTAATTAGTAATAAGATAATAAGGTTTGATCAATTGATAAATATTTTAAGTTTTTAATAATTAATAGATAATTCTCTCCTAAATATATTTATATTTTTTAATAATTTTTTTACATATATTATGATTAATTTTATTGGAAATTATAAAATTTTTATTAGAATTTTTAAAAATGTAAAATTACAATGAAAAAGTATAGAAAATGATATTTTTTTTTATGAGTGAAAATAATAAGATTGTGTAGAAGATATGGAAGGGATGACTCAACATAAGCCATACCCCTCATCTCCCTGCATAATGATTAAAAGCCTAAGCTTCTATGCAGGATTGCATACACGCATGCTACAAGTATTACAAGAGTTTCCCTCGAGTAGAACCACTACAAACATGATTGATTACATGACTCACAAAACATGAACATATACAAACAACTTAGCCATCCAGTTTGATCTTTCAGTTGGCTAGCAGTTTCTTCTCATCCTCATTGAGACGCTCTTTCCTAGCATTGGCAATGTCCATAGCTGTTTTGAACAAGTAAGTCTTCATAGTATGTTTGCACGGTTTTACGGCTCGAAAAATGATGTCATTCTTGTGCTTCAAAATGGTGTAGATCAAACTGTAAAACAGAAGCTGAATGATGATCCGTGTGGTCCTTTTTGCCTTGAGCGCCTTGTATAAGGCCACAAAGTATCCGATACAGGAATCCGCAGCAGGGAGGCCTGCAATAGAGAGACATCCTACAGCAAGGCAAAGGCCTACAGCAGAGGGAAGGCATGTAGTAGAGACGACGCCTGCAGTAGAGGTAGGATTGCCAACAGGGACAAAATTCACGGCACAATTTTGTCGTCATTCCTGCATCAAAGGGTTAAGGAAGCTGCATGAAAAAAATAAGTGATCATGAGTCTCCACTTCCTTCTTGCAGAAAACACATAGAACACTATCCAACAACCTCATTCCCATAAGTCGGTCCTGAGTATGAAGCCTTTGTCGCACCACTAGCCAAGTAATGAAGGCGTGTCTTGGGATGTTGCCTTTAAACCATAGAAGTCTTTGCCAAAATACCTTTGGAGCCCTCTCTCGGAGATGATCCTATGCACGAGCTGTCGAAAATCCCCTCTTCCTCCCATCACCCCAAAGACATACATCCGTCCCTCCATGGATAACGGGAAGAAAAGAGCCATGAAGCAGGTCCAGAATAGCTAAAGGTAGCTACCAGGCTGAGTCTTGAATAAAGGAGTGCAGCGTAGTATTCTTTGGGATTCGAGTGTTGTAGATAAAGGTGTTGGAAACCTTTAAATACAAGGGACCAAAAGAAGACCAAGAATCATACCATAGCTTGATAGATTGTCCGTCCCCAACCTTCCAACTGATTTGTTGCTGAGCCAATGGCCTAAGCTATAACAACTTCCTCCAGTTCCACGAGCCAGTCTTTGGGATCTTTATGGACCAGAAGTTGTCATTGCGCACAAGATTAGCATACACCCATTCATTCTAGATGGTCCTTTCCCCCGAGGCAAGACCCCAAACATGCTTCAACATGATGGCTTTGTTCCAGGATGGTAACCGACAAAGCCCAAGTCCTCCTTTCTTCTTGGGGAGACACACAGTGTTCTAAGCTGCAGACTTCTGCTTTCTTTATTGGGAGTCATAGACCCCTTACGTTCCAACAACCAACAAACATAAAAACTGTACAGATAGTTGGGAGGTGCAGACTACCTTTTGTGATGTGTAGCTGTAGTGCTAGACCCCGCTTTGGTCTTATGCTTCTTGACCTTCTTCGCTTTGGGACTAGCCGCGTTGTCATAGGCTGCCCCCAGAGACTTCGATGCCATGGTAGTGAGGCCAACCACAACCCGATCCAGTACGACGTCTTTCTTTGGCTGGGATGCAGAAATATTCCCTTCAGTGGAAGCTGCTCCCGTTGCGATCTCGGACTCTGTCTCTAGAACTGTGTCCATGACCTCCGTGCTCTCCTCATTTGCCTCGCATTCGTCGCTGCTCAGCACATTGGAGCTCTCATCACTGCCATTGGTGTCCTCCCTTAGTGCAGCTGGAACCGATTTTGGGATAGCTGACGGGGTCTTCTCTGAGATCACAATCCCATTTGATTCCTTCTTCTTCTTTCGTATCAATGTGAAACCTTCTTCTTCTTTCGTAGAAAATGATATTTTAATTCTCTAGAAGTGAGAAAAAAAGTGCAAGATAAAAAATGTTACAGAGATAAAGACAAAGATAAAAAATCTGTTGGATTAGTTATTTTTATACAAATTTTTTCTATTTGAGGATGAAAAATGAGATAAAAACTGTTATAAATAGTCAATGCCACGTAGGTTCTTCATCAGGGGTACTTGGTGTTCAAGAAAACTATCAAGTACCTTATCTAGCAAAGATAGATAGTCGAATAAACTTCAAGTAATATATTTCAAAGTGGAATAGTCTTATAAAAGATGAAAATTGTTATCATCAACCTAACATATACTTCCTCCGTCCCATAAAAATTACAACGAATTGACTATGTACACACGTCGAGGTAAACTTTGATCCGCCTCGCGAAACAATGAAATGATTTTTTTATAAAATTTTCGTGAAATACTAATGAAAGTTGTTTTATAGAATAACCTGAGGAAAAATATCATTTTAATATCATTTAATGATAAAATGAAATTAATCAAAATATTTATGAAATAATATCAAAAATTAAACTGTTATGATTTTCATAAAACTAAAAAAGTATATAATTACTTAGTGTTGTACCACCTATGATGAGTTATTGGATGGTATCACATGAGTGACATATCATTTACCCCATCTTTGAATTTATACATAATATATTGATTTATTATATTGATGAAGTATTTCTTCCATCTCACATCAAATATGATATATCCAATCATTGTATTATTCAAAACATATTTAGAGAGATTTCAGTTGTCGTCTTAATGATGTAAAAAAATTACGCAACTGACATCAAGTTAGAATAAATAACTTAAATTATCATTAGTGTTTCACAATAATTTTTCAATTGATTGTCCTGTTAATTGAGTAAAAAAAAACCGCCCTTATCCTGCTGTGGTGGTCAAAGATTTGACAACTATGTAACTATGTTGATACAACAAAGACATTCCCACTTTTTGGCCATTACAATTTACAGGCTACAAGAAACATTTAATAAAAGGATTCGAGAAACAGGGAAAAAAGAATCAAGTTTAAATCTGAGGATAACTTTCATTTAACTTTTACATATATGGTACACCAAATTGAAAGTTACTCCACACAAGACATGATAGACGGTAAAATTCAGTACCTAGAATTACTCTGCAGTCTCACACCACCAACGCCTGGCATTGGGGTTGTTGTCTTCTTTTGCCTCAAAAATACTATCGAGCCACTTACCAACAAAAGTCCCAGTATGAAAACCTGTATTGATCATTTGACACAGTTTAACTCCTAAACACTGAAAACTATGTAGCATGGACCCGGCTCAAAGATCAGACTTGCGGAACTAATGCAAACCAAGACTTGTCCAAATTTTTCCAGAGATCAGACTAGAGAAATCAAATGAAGTCCAGAAAATGAAAATAAGCAACATTTGGCTTCCCCAACCATGGCAATGGTAACCAATTTCCAGAGACTCGACTTAACACTCAATCCATGTGACGAGAGGTAAGCACACAGACAGTCTCACCATCTATAAGATTCAACACAACGTAAGTGAATTTGAACAAAAAAAGAGAGAAACAGCGTCAAAGAGGGAAAATGATAAGACAGTCACATGGGAATGATGGGAGCATCAGGGCATGTGAGACCCTTGGGGTAGAAATAGGGCATCTAACCACGCTATGTGTTTCCAGCAGCCAATAGTCTATGACACTGGTAATGGGACGTGCCATCTCACAAATGGCTCGCAGCCTCAGAAAATCTGGGCCGTTGCATATTCATAACTGCACTTAGCAGTAAATATTATTACTAGAACATACCTCAAAACCGAGAACTGATAGCCTCTCTTCATCCACAGCTGGTATGCAACTCCTGTAGGAAATATACTCGTCAGCCTCATCCTTGGATCCATTTTCGAGCAAAGACCTATGTTTCTTCACCATAACAATAGTTTCCGCATCCTGCATATTTGTCTGATCAGAAGATCCCTCGAGGATGGAGCGGTTTTTCGGGTCTGCAGTTTTTGTCTTCTCTGTAACTTTGGTGCATTTAAGAGGAATATGATATCCTGTTTCGCTGCATCGGAAGTTGTCGTCTTTCTGCAAAATTGTCCCAAATTAGTTTCCTTAAGAGAAAAACGTAATCCAGCCTGGTATGCAGCATATCTATGCAATTTCCACAGTAAGTAGATAACAACCAAACTTATCTTGGTCTGCATGTCACACTTCAATGTTTCAAATACACAGAGTGATCACAGCGCATGTAAAAACGTAACCTAGTCTAGCATGCGACATATCTTTGCAATTTCAAAAATCAATCACGACCATACCTGTTAGGAATAGGTGGGCCCGATCCCTAAAACTTGGTACAAATAACATTAGAAAAATAACTGGGATAAATGGTATAAAATAAATTGTCACCACAACACAAAGATTTACCTGACTCATCCCGCTTCTGGGGTTACGTCAATGGGCAACCAACAAATATTTCTACTATAGGTGAATATTGTTACAAGAAAATTTTCTTCACTCACTAATTATGCGACACTCGCACCTCACACCTATCCACACAATAATACTATAATACTTAGAACAACCCCTCAATATTATTATAACTGGATGACCTTTTACTGAAAAGATATCTAAATATAAAACCGTCTTCAATCCTAAATTCTCTAATAATAACCCGAGGCTTTTCAGAGGGCTCTCTATGCCTCTGCCTCTTCTGTTTTGCTCCTGCTCATCCACCAATTTATAAGAAATTTATGGAATGAGGACAGGAGAGTTTCATTCCATAAAAGCCGCCTCACGTTTGTTAAATGCATACAACCTGCATAGTAAAATAAGAGCACTACCGTCCAAGTGTGGAAATGAGCAGAGAAGTCCAAGCCATCACACATAGCCTAAAGCCCACCTCAATAAATATGCATTTGATTGTCCAAATGCAATCTTCATGATTTCATATTGATTTAAAAATCAATATCCCAACAATCTCCTTCTCGAGTTTGTAATCAATCCATGTCGGTTGCCTCTATTCGAAAAATCACCTTCTTCTGAAACTTGTAGGTGTTGCATACCTTCCACTCGTTTCCATTACAACCGTCGCGTCGCTATCTTTAAAACAAATCTTCCCTGTGGTTTCACCTGAATCGCACCCTCGGTTGGGTACACTATTGTCTGATCTATGATGTCGTCATCACATTGATGATCGCCATGGAACCTTGCACTTAAATAAGTTGCCATCGCGTGATCCTTTCATAAACACGAGTGCACCTTTAGTTACCTTCATCGATCCATCTTGATCGGTGAATAAGAATTCCTTCGAGTCCAACCTCGAGTTTAACATTCTCTAGAATGTTCCTTCATAGCTCTAGAACATGTTAAACGTTCTTTAGTGTTCTAACCGTCCTGTCATGCATCTTTATGCGAACAGTGCTAACTTCCTCCACCTTAGAGGCCGAGTTGTTCCCCATTACAACCTTCTCCTCACATCGATCATAAGATGAGAACCACAATCTTGCAAGCACATGTGATATGTTGCGTCACTATCAGAGATCCAACCTTCTTAGAATTTAGAACCTTCATTGACTACATATACCTCATCACCAGTAACATATCCAACCTTGGACTCTTCAGCCTCATGCTTGTTGCTTGTGGTACCAGTGCGATCGGCTTTAACAACGCGATAATTTCTATTGATATGCTTGTTCCTATCACAATGCCAACATTCACATTCACTGCTTAGGCCTTTCGAATGGCCCCTCAATGATAAAATTTCCCCAGCTTTCTTTGAAGAGAAGGAGCCTCGCCATGAGCTGAACGCTCGAAGGACGCCTTTCTCCAAAATTAAGTGCACCGCTCTGGTTTTTCGAACGGCTCCTCAATGATGAAATTTCCCTAGCCACCTATGAAGAGAGAGAGCCTAGTTAAGAGCTGAACGCTCGAAGGACGCCTTCCTCCAAAATTCAGTGCTCATTAATGGGACCGTCACATCATCTAACTTAAGCTTATCTTCCTTCGAGCAACTCAATATCATGACCAAACTGCCATAACTGTCGGATAAAGTACACAACAAAGTCACTGTCTTATCCTCGTCTTCTAAACGCACGTCAATACTCTCCATTTAACTTATCATATTATTGAACTCGTTCAAATGGTCCGAGATCTTGACATCATCTTTCATTTTCAAAAAATAAAACCTCTGTTTCAGAAGAATCCGATTCGCGAGGGACTTAGGTTAGTACAAGCTCTCTAACCGAGCCCATTAGCCCGACCGTCATCTTCTCGCCCAAAATGTTTAACATGATCTTATCGAAGAGATATAAACGGATCGTGAAAACCACTTTCATATCCATCTCCATCCGATCATCCTCGTACATCTTATCTAGCCTCTTTAGTCTTTGTTTTCCCCGAGGCCTTATACTGACCAAGTTGCACCAAAAAATCATATGATCTTTCATTTTCCATAACTCAAAATTGTTTTTGTCATCAAACCATTGCACCTCGAACTTGCCACCTGTCACTTTTTCCATTTCACTTTTCAAATAGTTACTTTACCACGATACTTAACTCAAAAGCTCTGACATCACTCTATTGGAAATAGACGAGTCCGATCCCCAGAAATTTACGTGGTTCACCTCGCTCCTAAGGTTATGTCCATGGACAACCAACAAATATTTCCACTATCAAATGAATATTAGTACAAGAGAATTTATCCTTTTTCTCGTTAATTTTGTGACATTTGCAGCTCACATTTATCCCAAAAATAGTATTATTCTATTTAGGACAATCTCTAAACATTATTATAATCGGGTGACCTTTTAGTGAAAAGATACACAAACACAAACATGTTATGTTGTCAGCTGACAGCTTAGTGGTATCTTGTTTGGTTTAGCATAGCATGCAGCGCATGCTTATTTAGTTATTTTGAAGCCAACAATGAAGAATCTGTAATGAGATTTCGATATTCTATATATATTGTTGTAAAGAGAAAGATCTTTATATCTGTATTATATGCTAAAAAAATTTAGTAAAAATATAAAAAATCAAGTAAACCGTTTAATCAAGCGATTAAACCGATTAAAAGATATTCGGTCCTGGATCGCTCGAGTAATGAAACCGTTTTCCATAACACTGGCTTTGACATGAATATTCTACATTGCCAAAGTATATCAAGAGAGTCTGGACAAACAAATCACACATGGTCAATGGTGCCTCATGAGGACATAAACTAATAAACTAAAACATGCTTTATGAAGTCAAAACAATCGATACACATTTTTAGGTTATCTATAGAATGAGAGTTTAAGTATAGAAGGTCTAAATACAATGGTGCACTAATTAATAATCAGTCCTAGATGTTTCTAAATTTCCTTCTTTCCAACCAATTTGAACATGAGATTTTTATGTAGTATAGACGTATGATATGCATATTAATCACGTTATCTTAAAAGCAACATCCTATCTTTTAAGCTTTATCAACATAACATTTATAATTTTTGTTTATACTTTTTAGACCAACATAGTTATGAGTTCTCGTCTTCCGATGCATGGTTTTCCCTATCATCACGTATTGATCGATACAGTCATTATGGATCGTTTTTGCAAAAACTGATTTCAAAACACCCCCGATACAGGCAATTCAGGCATTCCAGGGTGTATCGGTTCATACGATCGATACGTATCGCGTATAGGATCGATACAGAATGATACAAATCATTTTGACTAAATCCAAATTTTTCCCTTTGACCAAGAGGCCCACACACCACTACACCCATCCCTTTTTCTTTTGAGATCCCATTTACACCCACCCACACGCATTACTCTTCATTTATTTTGAAGTGCTACTATCGTTCTATGTTAGATTGGCATGTTTTCCCTTATTACTTTGCACTTGAGCTACTTTGGCTCCACATTTGGACATTCGAGTAGATGATTTTATATTCTTTTATGCTATTCTCTTATTTTTTGTTAATTGTTATATTTGTTATAACTTTTTAAATGTGATTTAATGCTTATTTTTCTAAACAAAATGAGTATAACTTCGTATCGGTCCGTATCGATATGCATTACTGAAACGTATCGTTTTTGAAAAAACTGATTCCGATATAGTTTTTGATACGACGAATATTGTTCTGGTGTCCTAGTTAGAGTTTGAAAGAAAATATTTCAGGAAAAAGCTAATTGAAGTGAACAAGCCAAGGGATTCAAACAATCCCTTCCATGAGAACTAGATATTCTTGTACACATAGAGGACCTGAAATGTATGGCTTTGAGTCTTACACAATGGATCTACCTTTTACATTGCCTAATTAATTATAAGACGTTTGAATCACAAATATTAAGATGGTTTGGTCATGTCATACGTTTGGACTAGGGGCTCCGGGTAGATGTTATAAATACACCGTGTTGATGGAAAGTAGACATAATAGAAGGATACCGAAGACGTATTAGGGTGAAATTATTAAACAAGACCTAACCCTACTCAAACTAACAATTTCCATTACCATTATTAGGAATGTTTGGTGCGATAGGATTAAGATTGTCGATAGTATTAGTTAGTTGTTATCTTATGATCAGAATAATTAGGTTTTTTTCCTTCCTTCTATTTTGGCTAAGCATTAGTACTGTTATGAGTGGATATTATTGTTGATAATTGATATGAATTTATGTGATTTTCATGTGGTTTTATGGGTTGTTTGTAAAGGCTTAAGGAAACAGTCTCACATTTTTTTGCAATAAGGGTAAGTAAAACTGCGTGCATCCTGCCCTTCTCATAGGGTGTCTGTGACATTGACTCACAAAAATAACAAGCCAGGGAAGCTATGCTATTTTTCCATGAACTTTATAGGGATGAGAATACTAATTACTTGTACCTAGTACTTAGTTATGACCAAATCTCAATAAACTGTCAAACTCATCAGTACAGGTTCAGCAAAGCACATTTTCTCAACCAGATAAAGCAACATTTCTGTATTGTACTGTACCACACAAAACAGCTTAGAGATAACTCATGAATATGCAGAATCAGGCTGCTGATCATTTACATACGATGAAACCAGACACTAAGTATAGGACATTGATATAAAAATGATACTGTAGTCCGTCTAGTACAAATCTTGCACTGGTATCAGGAATTTTGTAGCATATGACACGAATGTAGGAAGGTCTTTCCGATTCTTCTTACCGTGCACAAGGGTCATGCCGTAAGTAGCAAGGTAAACATACTATTATGGACTTCCTCATTTCCATCACAAGCTTTAGCTTTTGATCTAGTTGGCTACTTGACACACCATGATTCCCAATTGAAGCAATTTTTTTGGAAAAAGTAAAGTAACTTTGCGTCCATAGGGGAATTGAAACTAAATTCCTGCATTCATGTTTCTACTTCACAGCTAAATTAAGTACTTGGTATCTCTTCACCATCCCACAGGAGGCTTAACCATCATACTAAATTCTTGTACATTTTCTGAACAATCTGTTCAGGCCTCTTTTGTTGTTCCTCAAAGATAAGTCCATTTCAATTCCTCCACAACTCATAGATCATGGCTAGGAGAACATCTTTCTTGTACAGCTGTACTGCACATAACAGTTCCTCCCTTGCAAACAAGCTATTATCTACCCGACTACACATTCCAATCCATAATATGGCAACTCAGCTTCATGTGCTTCATGATCTCCTGATATACCTGCTTTGACAGATACGATCTTCAAGTCTGACACCCTAATATAAATAAAACTTAGTTATCCTATTTCTTTCCTTCTTTGCTACACAATACGCAGGGAAGAACTTTGAGTTCTGGTCTCCTTTTTGCAGCCAAGTTAGCTTGCTTAGTTGCCTTGGGTACGTATTTATATCCTGGTGCATCATGTGACACAGCTTGCCTTTGAGCTCTTTTTCCTCATCAATGAGTTGCTCGTTAAGAGCTGATTGCTTCTTATTTTGATTGTCCTTCAACCTTTCACTAAGTTTGTGTTTGATGTGATTGAATGGACATGGAATGGGACAGACCACTCCACCAGGATGGAAAAAAATGTGTTTGGTTACCTTATTCCGGCGGAATGGCTATACCTTTCATTCCCACTTCCACCGGATGGATTCACCCATTCCGGCCGAAATAGAAATGGTTCAAAACAATTTCGAACACTTCAATTAACTTAAATGAAAGAAATTAATATAGATTACAAAAATAACATACATTTTTCATTCGAGGGTATTTAGAACATAAATGTTTTATATTTTTATTTTTCTGCTAACACTGCTATCATCCAAAAAAGAGCATTCCATTCCAATGCTACCGACCAACACAATGAATGGAATGACTCATTCCATTAGAATGATATATTTCATTTCATTTCAAAAGGATTCATCCAATCCAACAGTTGTTCAATCATATTAAACTGCCCTCTGTTCAGATGCTTAAGATTCACTCTCAGACAACTCAATTTTGTGCATACTGTATATAGTGCACACGCCAGATATTCAGCTCTCCACGGCTCTCTTCCCATTTCCTCAAAACCTGGTAGTGGGTACATTGTCAAGACATTTGCAAAACGAAAAGAAACAAGGCCAGCTTGTTTCATCTTATGAATTCTTACAAGAGCTAGAGCATGAACTGATATTCCAAGACTCATGAACTTTGCATCGGCATAATGATATTGCATTTGTATTGCATCTAAGTTTCCTTATCATGCTTATTTTACCAAGTGAAATAGCACTCTTTTGGCATGTATATATCAGATAAATTACAGCTACTTTACAAAACCATTAAAATCTGGATTCTGGACAAGGTTAAACTTGAATATGTCCTCATCACCCCCTTTATCCCGCACGGACAAAATAGAATTGAAATCTCCCATTGACATCCATGGCACTCCCTGCAGTTTACTCGCAAAATCTCCTAGGTTGTTTTTCCATAAGTTCCGTCTTTAAGCAACTGTATTGAGCCTATTAACAAAGGAACAAAAGAGTCATATATTGCCCCCCTCTGACTCTGGTATGTAACACCCAATCTGTACCTCCCAGATAATCTATTTAATCCTAACTACAGTAGGATCCCACATCCCTCATATACGACTGACCATTAAGTGCATAATACTAGAAACTATTCCTGCACATCCATCCATTTCTGCAATTCTATCCCACTTTACTAAACTTATCTGCCTTGGCCTTCGTTTCCAAGATTAGCTACTTGCAATTTATTCGTACTGATCAATAAAACGCTTTATTTCTCTTTGGTAAGGGGCGGGGCATATTTAAGCCCCCTAATTTTCCATGAGGCTATATACTTATTGAAGGATATCAGGAATTCATTTTAAAACCCTAAAATCATCAACAAACATGATTTACAGCACCTCAATGCTTTAAGGCATTCTAAATTTGATACAAAACAGGAGCAATTAGCACGGGGCAAGAAACCGAGAAAATCACCTTCTCGGAATACTGACAAGGAACACAAGGACCAGAAGGAGAGCACTCGAATGTCGAATTGCCGCCGCCACGCTTCTCCATGAAACTCAGCAGCAATCGTCGTCGCCGCCCTACATCTCCTCCTCCTCCTCTTCCCACCCGCCCCGATTCACTTTACCGAACCCAAAAAAAAATATTAAAAAAAACCGAATCAATATATTTGAAACAAGGAGAAACCTACTGGATATGTTTTCATCGGCCACTAAAACAAAAGAGAAAGCAGATGCGATACATAAGGGACATAACTTTGCTTACATGGTCAGACGAGTAGCAGCGGATGACGGAGAAAGAGAGCAGATCAGGAGGAGAACAGCCGTTATTAGCGTGTATCGGAGGAGACATCGGAACCGAGCCATGGCGCAGCTCTACTAATGAATTCGATTAAAAAAGAAAAAGAGGGGGGAGGACAAATAGGACCCAAATTCTACGATATGCCTGCTAGAAATTTTGGATGAAGTACGTATAAAATCACACTAAACGGCAAACTACACTACTATCTCCATCTCATTGTTTATGTACAATTTATCTTCGAAGAACTTTCCTACATAGTTAGTCCCCCGCCTAGAAAATCATGTTCATTGCATTCCCTCATTTCAATATTGAATCTTATTTTGGAATTTAAAACAATTAAAAAGAAAATCTTTAGGGATTGAATTTAATACACAATTTATTGATTGTGAGGGGCATGATTACATTTCTTCAACTTTGCCCTAACCAACCATTTCTAATTCAATGTTTATTTCCACCGTCGAAGAAACTTCACTCTCATTAATTCTTGAAATCATCTTGTAATGTCATGAATCCATGAATCAAGCTTCCAAAAAAAATTCTAAATCTCATTAATTTCTTCAATGTTGTAAAACCCGAAATAAGTTATCGATTTGTTATGCATGTTGTTCAATTGTTTTGATTCGTTGTGGACATGTTTTGTTTTGGGTTCAGTTTCCAGGTGTTTGGATTTTGGATTGAAATCCAAGATTAAACTGTGGAATGAGATAGGTTGATGAGTTCTTGTCTATGTTTTCATATTTTTTCAATCACATTGGGATGGAGGTTGAAGACGGGCTAACCAATCGACATTGAGCTCGTAGCTCTGTGTGCGTTTGAAGGAGATTGTTTTTAAAAGCATAAATCTAGTGGATTTTCATGATCAATTGACGAATCAATCCACTGGTAGTGAGCCTTCGGTATGTTACGTCTGAAATGGATATATTTGTTATTCTCGTTGATGACCATGATGTTGCAAACATGTGTCAAGTATACGCTTGTGCTAAATTAGGTGTTATTAGAATGGATGCGACGAAGAAATCGAATAGTCTTGTAGCAAGGATAATCGACTCAAGTGTGGCTCAAAATGCAAGGTATATTAATAAACTACATACTCAGTATAAAGTTTTGAGCTTTTTGTATTCAGGATCCAGTATATAGTTACACTATAATTTATTGCGACTAAATAGATCCTATCTTTTAGTACGTAGTCATATCGATGAAGTGCAAATCAAAACTTTTTAAGTAAACAACTTATAAACTGGTAGCGTATAGTGAAGTGATTTGTTCTTGCATGTCATTCTATCCTGCCTTTCATTTTGATTTTTTTTTTCATGCTCTATGGGTCAGGAAATAATGAGAGTCCAAGTGCTGCTTTCAATAGAAACAAGACAACACCTCTTTAGAAGCGTGATGGGTTTGCATTCAGGGAGTGTGACAGATTTTTTATAATGCTGACGATATTCATGTAGCCATCAGGAATTATGGCATTGCTAATAACCGAGATTTTTACTTCAAGAAAAATAAGCAAACAAAGATCATCGTGGATGCCCTAATCCAAATTGCTGTTGGCATATCTATGTGGCTAAATCAAAGCGTGATGGCAAGTTTGGGATAACAAAATATAATTTCGTGTTGTGAGAATTGTCTTGGCAGTCGTGGTCATCGAAAACCAAAGGTTGTGTGGATATCGAATATAGTTAAAAAGAAGTTGTGTCATACACTAAGCTATCATCCATCAGAAATCGTAAGAGATGTTCAAGTCAATTATGGATTGGAGTTACTCTACCATCATGCGTGGCGTGGGAGCAGCCATTACAGAGATCCATGGGAAGGCAATGTATTCTTTCGATCAATTGAGATCGTATTGTGATAATTTGAACACAAACCCCAGAAGCATTGCGGAATACAAGGTTAACAAGACTAAATAATTCATAAGATTGTTTGTATGCTTTAGAGCATGTCTACTTGGCTTCGTACATGGGTATAGGTATTGTATATTTCTTGATGGCACATTCATTAAGAGTGAGTATAAAGGCTGCCTATTAAGTGCTACTGATGAGTGTGAAAACATGCATCATTTTCTTAATCAATATCGTTTGTTTGTGTTAATTTTAGTGTCATTTCATTTTTATTTTTTTTGGTTCCTTTTATTACTTAGAATGTCGATACTTTTGAATCTCTTATTTTTATTGCAACAATGAAGAATTGGACGCGTTTTCTGACGATGAGCTGATTGTGAGATGTTTGAGACTGTTTTTTGAAGTTTTCTGTTGATTTTTAAGTTTGTGAAATGTTTTGCACTTCATTGGGAGATAAAAATCAAAGTTTGCATGTTTGATAGCAGGCAGGGGGCGTGCACACAAAGCACAGGCCGTGCGCATTAAGTTTTCCAACTTCCTTGACCATGGGTCGTATGCTTTATGAGATCTACTTGTTATTTTTCTCTTATTTTAGGAGAATTTGTTACATTTTGTTTTCCCTATGAATATATATGTAAAAAATCAGAAAACGAAGTTCTAAAAATATGAGATTTCATTAGTCTACGAAGGTTTTCCAGAGAGTTAAAGACCTTGCTTTAATCTGAGACGACGATCTCGCCGAATCACAACAAGATCGATGCTATGCAACTCCTTCCGTTGAAGAAATCATTGTCCTTTCTTTGTTTAGATTAATTTTCATTGGTCTTGGGTTTTGTAATAGTTACTTGATAGTAGTAAGATGGAGATGTGTGCATCGTAAATCATTTATTCTGTTTCTTTATGTAGTCATAACCCTTAAACCTCCCTTACCTAACGCTGTTATTCTCTATTTTTCCTCCTACCTCGTATTTCATGTGAAATGATGAAAGGGCATGCTTATACTTCTCATGGGAGTTATTTGATATCGTACATGCCATTAAACCCCACAGAAAAAAAAACACTTTTGAACCTTATTACATATACGAGTTAAGGTGACGATAATTGAGGATATTTTTGTATGGGATGGTTAGTTTCTGATCTTATAATATGGAACCCAATGTGCTAGGATTGTATTGTCCACCGTTAATAATAATAATAATAATAATAATAGACCAAACAAATTCACAAGAAAAAATGATTGCAAAAGCAATCTAGTGAGCAAAAAGTTTAAGAGTTATTGTATCCCTTATCTCGATAATAAAAATTGTCATCTATTTCTATAGACAAGAGCAGGGGCATGGTACTCAACAAGATGAGCTTGTTCAAGAAAAAGAAAAAAGAAAAAAAAGAAAGGAACCTTTAGTAAAGGGGATGGATGTATTGATCATTTATTTTGAACTTATACTATATTCCTATCCTTGCACCTTACCTCCACAAACCAAATAACCGACCTCCTTTCACCTACCATTTACATTTTCTTTGATTCTGGCCTAATAATTGAAATGATATGCGATGTACACTTGGTTTGGGTAAGGAGGTGGTTAATATGCGCGTACCTAGTTGCTTATCTCATTCAAATTGAACTTTTATCTTTGCGTATGATATAAGACCATTGATATGATCCTCACGATCATTATGGGATGGTGAATAGTGCCTTGTTAGGTAATCGCCTAGAGATATAAGGATAATCACATGTTGTATGGCGAGAAGGAAGTTATGAATTATCTTGCAGAAAAATATGTGATGACACTTGCTTATTTATTTTTCTCGAGTTGTTTATTTTACATGTTTCTTGTTTCCTTTTGTATGATTTCTTTTTGTTAAGGAAAACCAAATATTTGATTTGGGGGAGTTTGATGAGTGTGAAAATACGCATCATTTTCTTAGTCAAGATCGTTTATTTGTGTTAATTTTAGTGTCATTTTGATTCCTTTTATTATTTAAAATATCGATACTTCAGAATCCATTGTTTTCATTGCAACAGTGAAGAATTGGACGTGTTTTCTGACAATGAGCTGATTGTGAGAAATTTGAGACTGTTTTCTGAGGTTTCCTGTTGATTTCCAAGTTTGTAGAATGTGTTTCCACTTCAATGGGAGATAAAAATCTAATTTTGCAAGTTTGGTAGCAGGCACGGCCGTGCACAGAAGGCAAGAGCCGTGCATTGAGTTTCCCAACTCCCTTGAGCACGGGCTAATGAAACCATGCACTAGCTGTGCGCCTTATGAGATATGGTTGTTGTTTTTTCTATTTTTAGGAGAATTTTTTATATTTTGTTGTCTCTATAAATATGTTCATAAATAGTCAGAATACGGAGTTCGAAAAATAGGAGATTTAATCAGTCTGCAATGATTTTCGAGAGAGTTAGAGACGCAGCTTCAATCTGAGACGTTGTTATGATACACAACTCTATCCGTTGAAGAGATCATTGTCCTTTCTGCGTTTAGACTATTTTCCATTGGTCTTGGGTTTTGTATCTCTCAACTCTTGTTAGTTGTAATTCGAGATGACTTTCTATGCTTTTAGCAAGAATTGTTTGCTTCGTATTGTAACGATGGTATCGTAGATTTAAGTATAGCTTAATGGTTGTACCTTAATCATGGATTTTATGAGACTTGATCTCTGTCTTTAATAACTTCATGTTCATTGTTTATGATAACATTTCATGTGTTGGAATTATCTACAATTACTTGCCTAGTGTATTTAGATTGGCCTTCTAACTATGTTAGAGAAGTATGTATGCAATCAAGACATTCTCTTTTGGATGATGTTATTAGCAAACTCATTGATTAATGTCATTCTCTTTTGGCTAACCTATGATCATATGTAAATGAGCATAATTTAGCACTAATATATGTTAGGTTATTATTGTGAGGTGTTCAAGAAATATTCGTAATGCAATATGTTTAGTTTGTGTTACATTCTCTTTTAGACATAAAGTAAATGTATTAGTTTGGTATTGTGATGCTCTTTGGTTATCAACAGCTATATGGATAACTCTCATTTTGAGCCTATTTAAAATCCCCATCATAATAGAGCATTAATTAAAATATATAGTCCATGATTAAAATCCATGACAAGTGAAAATCATGAAGACCATAAGTTTTGTCAAACTTGATTAAATCTCAAGAAAACTTCTCAATTGATCCATATTCATTTATTTTCATTGTTCTGTTTAATACTTGTTCTCATCAAAACAA
>LIEC01012535.1:30086-84501 GCA_001925005.1 Drosera capensis | reverse complement strand
CCCCCCTTCAATTTTATAGAAAATTGATAAGTCGATTAATTAATTCACACACTCTGAAAAAGACCATTTTTTGTGGGATCCACTCGTGCTTATCACTACTATATTTTTTTTTAATAATTTTGTGGTGTGAAGTAGAGTAGATGTTTTAATTTGTAGCACCTTGCACCGGGTTCTATCAACTACCGGGAAGGATGACGATGACGGTCTTCTTGCCATAGCCTTTGCTGTTGTTAGTGTCGAGAATAATGAAAATTGAGAATGGTTTTTTCATCAATTAGGGAGAGCTTTATCACCATTTAATGGAGGATTGTGGCGTCAATACACTTTTTTCTTCGATCGCCACGGTGGGCCGTTAAGGGCTGTGCCTATGTTGGTTTCAAGTTCCCATCTGAAGGTCAAGACATAGCTTGCTATGAGAGTAGAGGGGATGAATTGTCTCTCTTTTTTGAGGTTTTCTGTCAAACTCGTAAAGGTTAGTTGGACAGTAGAGATGTTCTAAGCTTACACCAGTATATGATACCGTACTACAACAACTTTAGTTCTTTTTAGTTTTCTGCTAGTTAAAGTTGATTAACAGTAGAGTTAAATGTAATGAAAGTAGCAAAGTAAAAACACAAAGATATTTATACCGGTTAGAGTATATACCTAAAATACGGCTATATCTCTTACTCCAATCTTTCCTTGATTATCAGTGTCATAAATCAAGAGGAGTGCACTATGTGTGATTATGTTAGGCTCACAATCAAGATGTCACTTTACAGCTAGTAAATGACGACCCAAATCGATTACAACATCTTTCCTTCTCATCAACAAGACTCAGAACAACCTCTTGGAATCGTCTGTCTAACACTAGTGTTATTCAACATTGCCTTCAATAGGTTGCTCATATCTTCAGTTATCAACTTCTTCCAAAGTTCACTTGATGAGTTTCTGCACTTGTCTTTCCCTATCAGAGCAAAGGAGATCCAAAAACCTCACTTGAAATCTTAGGCGTTACCTCTTCATTTAGAGACAACCCCAAATTTCTAGCCATTGTTGAAGTCATTCTTTCTTTGAAATGTCACTTCCATGCCATCCTATAACCATATTCACAGACCCATGACCTCGCGTGTAGATGCAAAGAAGTACACTAACACAATATAGAAGTAACAATGAACTTTGACTTCTTCTGAACCCTTCTGTAGAACTCAGCCTTATTGCTACTCAACCTTACTGTAGTGACCTCATAGAAGCAATTCAGGATCAACCTTTCTTTTATCTAAACTCTTCTGTTATCCTCAGCTTGCTACAGTAACCTTTATCAAACATAAGCAATCCAAGATCAACTATTCCTTGCTATAGAAACCCTCTGTATAGCATCTCATTTTCTTTGAAGATCAACGACACTTTGATTAAGCGGGATGTCTATTTTCCTTTGAGGGACTAGAGAGGAGTGGAATGAAGTGCTCAATCTGGATTGTTACTGTTGTAAACTCTCCCCCTCCTGTTTGGTAGCATCAATATAGAGGAAAAGAGTACTACCAATAATGTGCTGACTAAGGTCATTGATTTTGGTCTTTATTTGATAGAGCTTGACATCAGTCTTGGTTTGATTTTTCTCTATCAAATATTTCAGCATGGTAAGATCATCAGCCAGAGAGGTCGTTTGCCTCTCCACATGCTCTATAAGGCGTACGACTTACTTAGTGATAATGTTGATGATTGTTTTCAACTAAGATTGTTGTTTTTCTGTAGTTTCTCCCCTATAGACTTCTTTAGAAGGGACAAAGAAGCATCTTTGATTGTCGTTGCTGTAAATGCATGCTTCATTTGACGTTTAATTTCAGAGATTGATTTGGTGAAGTTAGTGTTGACGTACTCCTGCTACGCTGAAGTCTGCTGAGTTGATCTTGAAGGGACTCAGCAGTAGAGTTTATCTATGTGTTGGATGTAGAGAAGTTCTCATTTTGTTGTCATTGAAGCTGTATTACTTGAACAACTACCATCTACAATAGCTTCATTGGATCATTAAGGTTGACAATAGCCCCTAGAGCAGCAAAGGTATAGTGTGCTATCCTTTCTTGAGAAGTGGGGAAGATACAGGAGAGAGCTCAAAGTATTCCTATTTTGGTGACACAACTACAGGAGGGTCTTTAGAATATGTAGTATAGTTTGTACCAACTGCAGCAGGATCTTATGTGAGTCGTTCAGAGTGTTCAGAAGAGCATAGAAGCAGTGATGGAAAAGAGACCACTCGGAATATGTGAGTGTGCTCTTCTATACCAATGGCAGGCCTTGGAGTGAGTGAAACATTTTCTATGAAAGGGAAATCCATTGTTGTTTGTTCGTGTGGTGCAGTAGCCTTAGACATTATTGAAGGAGCTTTGGACACTCCTTGGGCTACTATACCGTTTTCTATAGAAGCCTCAGACACTTATGTGGTCATTTGCTCATATGTTTGGATGTCAGAGGAAGCAATAGAGTATTGTGGCTCATTTAGAGATGGAGAGGAGTTTTTGTGGTGGTTGATTGTGGTAGAGATGAAAAGATGGGTTGTTATGGAAAGGAAAGCTACAAAAGACTACTCGATTGGTTGGGCATTTTTTATGCCACTTTGTATGGTTGTAGAAAATTGAGCCTCCATAGTAGGGTTGGAAAGGGAAGCTACTAAAGACTCATCTAAGAGGTGGGCATTCTCTTCGATGGCTAGCTTTGCTACAAGGGAAATATCTTCCTCCCCTCTTAGGCTTAGGCTGTTCAACCAAGACTTCTTTCCTTTTGTCTTTGGGGTCTATGGTTGGTTGAGGTCTTTGTGATGTATGTGGTGGTATTCGAATGATGATGCTTGTGGTCATTGATGTGAGAGTTAGTGTTGATATTTGTGGTGGTGAGGCTTCTATGGTGGTGGTGATAGCTGTCTTCATCCATTGTTGCAAAAGTATCCTTCTCCCTTTCTGCAGAGGTTGGTGAAGATGTTGCCACTTGTAATCACCACTTCAAATTGAAGTGGTGATTACAGGAAGGGGACTCTTTACTGGTGCAGCAACCTTCGTGACTGTTGTAGTAAGAGTGGAGCCTGCTCCAGTAGACTCTACTATAGTAGGGCTAGCCTGAGGTTCATGTGAAGTCTTGCTGCTTAGGGAAGACTAAAAAGGACGAACCAGCTTCCTCTTGGTGATACCCTTCTTCGTCTTCTTCAAAGGGCCTTATGAGAGCCCTTTTGGACACAGGAACCTTCTCCGTAGCAACATTAATAGTTTGTGTAGGAGGGGAATGAGGAGCTGTAGTACCCTGAGATTCAGTAGATTCAAACTCTACTGTAGTACTCTAAGAGGTCTAAGTAACTTCTAGTATAGTGGCCTTTGCAGCAACCTTGCTACCTCGTTTAACTTCCCGATTGGAGATTGTAGCAACTTTGCTGCCATTTGAAGATTTTAGAAGTTGAGAGTGTTTTGGAAATTTGAGAGTTCGTGAATTTTAGAGAGAGAAATTTATCGCAGTAGGATAAGCATAAAGGGTAAAAGGCTTGGTATGGGTCCTTATTTAATGTAAACAGAAACCATTTCAATTGGATAATGAATAGGTGGAGTGTATGTGCCCATAGACTGTTCCTTGAAAAATAGTGCAGTAATGATGTGACAGTTCAGTACATGGTTCCACGTATCTTACTATAGTAAGGTTAAAACATTGCTGCAGTAAGGTAAATCCTAACCATTGCTGCAAAAAGGCTTAAACCTTTTTGGGGTAGCCTAATGCCGTTGGATAAAGAAGCACTCAGTCTCAGTGACAAATGCCTTATGTATTCAGATCAAGCATGCCTAACTTTGCTCTGAATTAGACAAATTTATATTCTTCTATGGGTTTTATGAAAATATCTGCCACTTCATTTTCTGTGGGTATGAATTGTAATTTAACGTTATCTTTGGCGCATGATCTCTAATCAAATGATATCTTATATCTATGTGTTTTGTCATAGAGTGAAAAGCAGGTTTTTCAGACATAGCAATTGCAAAGGTGTTGTCACAGTAGATAGGCTTTTAAGAACACTTAGCCCATAGTCAAGAAGTTGTGACTTCATCAATAGGATCTGTGCAACCGAGATTGCTATAGCAATGTATTCTGCTTCTACAATAGAGATACACATAGTTGACTATTTCTTACTGAATCATGACATCAATCTTGAACCAAGATATTGACATGATCCGCTTGTATTTTTCTTGTCTATTCTGCAATCTGCAAAGTCAATATCTGAGAAATCCATTAGTTCTAATCCAGATTCCCTTGGATACCACAACCCTAAGTCAAGTCCCTTTGACATATCTCAGGATCCTTTTGACTGCAGTGACGTATGATTCCTTAGGATTGAATTGGTACCTGGAACAAACACACAGATTACATGATATCTGGCCTAATTACAAGATATTGACATGATCCGCTTGTATTTTTCTTGTCTATTCTGCAATCTGTAAAGTCAACATCTGAGAAACTCATTAGTTCTAATCCAGATTCCCTTGGATACCACAACCCTAAGTCAAGAGTCCCTTTGACATATATCCTTTTGACTGCAATGAGGTATGATTCCTTAGGATTGAATTGGTACCTGGAACAAACACACAGATTACATGATATCTGGCCTACTTACAGTAATATACAACAATGATCCAATGGTACCTTTGTAAAGATTTTGAGCAATTGGTTAGGTTCGTCCTTATCAATCTTAATAGTTGAGCTCATAGGAGTCTTCATTGAGGAGGCATTCTTTAAACCAAACTTCTTAATCATATTCCTAACATATTTAGATTGGTTTATGAAAGTGCCTTAGTCACATTGCTATACCTGAAGACCTAAAAAGTACTTCAGTTCATCCATGAGACTCACCTGAAACTTAGATGTCATGAGCTTAGAAAATCTTTCATATAGTTTCGTATCTGTACTTTCAAATATAATGTTATCAACATATATTCAGACCAGTAATATGTCATCAACACTTCTTCATGCAGTTCTTCATTCAGGAATGCACTTTTAACATCCATTTGATATACCTTAAAGTCCATATACACAGCATATGATAAGAATATTCTTATGGCCTCAAGTCTTGCCACAGGAGCAAAGGTTTAATCAAAATCAATGTCGTCCTCCTGTGAGTAGCCTTGTTCCTAATTATAGTTCAATTTTTCATCAAGTCTTATTCCTAAAAGCTTATTTGCATCCTACAATAGAATAGTTCTCAAGTCTAGGAACTAAATGCCATACCTCATTTCTTTTAAATTCATCGAGTTCCTCTTCCATGGCATTGATCCAATCACTATCTTTTGACGGCTTCTTCAAACTTTTTAGGTTCTATCTTAGAAGAAGCATGAAAATGGCACGCTGCTATTATAGCCCTCCTAGTCCTTACTGAATCATCTATAATATACTCTGCTGGATGATCTTCTGTCCATGGTCTTCTCTTTCTTACATCATCCTTAGCTAACATTTGTCCTTCTGTATGTAACTCTTCTACAGCCTGCTGAGGCTCTACTGTAGGTGACTCTTCTGTAGCTTCTTTTATTGTATGTTGTTCTTCTTTGTCCTGTTCATCACCCTTGTCAACATACATTATTGTATTTTCATCAATGTCATCCTACTTGTCCGCATGGTCACACTAATCAAACTAGACATGAATAGTTTCCTCAATTACGTTAGTCTTAAGATTCAGTACTCTAAACGCCTTGCTGACAAAACAGTAACCTAGAAAGATTGCATTATCAACTTTCGACCCAAACTTTCCATTGTAAACTTTATCGTTTATGTGCATAAAACATTTGCACCCAAAAACATGGAAATAACTTATGGTTGGAGTCTTTCCCTTATATAGCTCATAGGGAGTTTTATTGTATAGTTTATGAATATGGTATTTATTTAGAACATAGCATTCTGTGTTCATTGCTTTGGCCCAATAACATTTATCAAAGTTAGAGTCGTGCAGCATTGCCTAGCAGCTTTTATTAGAATCCTATTCTTCCTTTCAACAACCCCATTTTGTTGTGCGGTTGTAGGTATAGAAATGTTATGACTAATTCCATGGTCATTGCAATAATAATCAAAACCATATTGATCAAACTCAGTTCCATGATCACTTTGTATTGTAATAACTTCTAGACCCTTTTTGATTGAAATTCACCTAAGATGTCTTGTTAACACATCATATGTGTCACATTTCTTTTGTAAAAAAAAATACCCACGTATACCTAGAGTAATCATCTATAATGACTAATGTGTATTTCTTTCTTCTTAGACTTTCAACATCTATTGGACCGAAAAGGTCCATGTGTGACAACTCTAGCAGCCTTACTGTTGGCATGCATTGATGCTTTTAAAGCGTGCCTTTGTTTGCTTGTCATGTTGTCAAGAGGCACATAGTCTATCCTTATAAAACTTTACTTTAGGCAAGCCTCTAACTAAGTTCTGAGAGGCAAGTTTTGAAAGGTTTTTAAAATTTAAATGTGCTAGTCTCCTGTGCCAGAGGCATGGCACCTTTTTTGTTTCATTTGTGTAAAAGCAAGTGGTGGCATTTGGTGAAGAGTTCATGAAGTCCATAATGTAAACACTGCTATGTCTTCTCCTAATTAGCTTGATCCCATTTGATTTAACTTCCCTAACTTCACACAAGCCTTTTGTAAAGTTTATATCATAACTCTTGTCATATAATTGACTTATGGATCATAATTTATGACCAAGTCCAGCAACATAGGCCACATGCTTAAAGAGTGGTGAATCTGTACCAAGGGTTCAATAGCCTTTAGTGTTACCTGCCTTATTGTCACCAAAGATTACTTGGGAACCATCTTCTCTTATAAAGTCTAACAATAAGGCCTTGCATTCAGTCATATGCCTTGAGCATATAATATCCAAATACCATGTTAGATTATAATGCTCATGTAATTTATTTCAGTTAGATCATCACTCCCCAAGATTTGATCCTATCTAGTTGCTTTTAGGTATCTACACTCAAGTTGATTTCTTGGGTAGGATAGTGTAGTGATAGGCCTTATGACCTTGTTTCTCATATTTGTGACACACAATCTTTGACTTTGTGTTTTGTGGCTTGTGAGCTTTTCTACTTTCAGTGGTGTAGAAGGGTTCAAGTTGCTGCATTGGTGGTACAACAAAGTACCATCTTTCCCAGGGTATAGTAGTATATGGAATCAACATTGGCCACAAAAGTGGACTTCTTTTTCTTTTTGATTTTAGCTGGAATTCGTTAGTCCATCACCTTATCAGAAGAGAATTTGACAGGTTGAGACTCTTTTGGAATCTCGACCTTACTGTTAGAGCCCAACCCATCTCTAGAATTCTTGCCTTGAACTAAGTGTGTTTCGTTGCAATCACTAGTTCTTCCATTCCATTTGTCAAAATGAAGATTTAGGTCTTTGTTTTCTTTCTTAAGGTTGATGACCTATGCTTCACTGACTTCCAGAATCCCAGAGGCAGCCTTGAGCTCCTCTTCGACTCTTTAACAATGGAGTTCAAACTTGTCAACCTCAATAGCCCTTTTTCATTGGCTACTGCAAGTTCATCTCTCAATCTATTTCTCTCCTCCATGATAACCTTGAAAATTCTATTCAAGTTGTAGGTTTACTCCATGAGTTTGAGAATGATTTCTTTCATCTCTTTCATAGAGATGATATCGATGTCAATATCATATACCTCATCATTTTTCGAGCCATGAAGAACATGAGTTACTTTTGAGCTCTCAAGGGGTTTTGAGAAATGTTTTTGCAGCCAGAGCCTTTTCTTTCTTGAAAGGCTTTCTTTGAGATTGTTACTATGGTTTCTTCTTTGCAGCATGGTTGTTTGGAGGTTTCTTTCACTCAGCAACAAAGTGCCCTACCTTACCATAGTTTTCAAGGTTCTAGGTACTGAAGAACCTAGATTCTTGCATAAATCCTTCACTGAACTCCGGTGCAGTTTCGAACCAGTACAAACTAGTGAACAATCTTCTTCCTGTTTTTCTCAATTCAGCTTAGTTGAGCAGCTTTGAATTTTGGATTATACTTGCACGTTTTATCTCTCTTTCAACTGCTACTCTTCTTGAGCTCTTTGATTCCCTTTTATAGGCTTAAGGAATGAATCCATGACTTGTGTGCTTGATCTGATGGTGACAGCTGGTCACATGTGAACCTTCACTGATGTTGACAGCTCATCTTTTTCAGATCCACTTACTGTCATATTCTGAGCCTTAAACCTTCGATTTGATTAATCCTCACACATCTGACCCAACCTTAGCAATTATCTTTACTGCACTCCGGTCTCTTGCATCTCAGTCTGCACTCAGTACCTTGAGACCTCGTGTGCACCTAGTCAGTGTTGCAACCTCGTCTACACCCTGATCTGATACAATCCATGCATTGCTGTGTTGGTCCTCGTCTACAAGTTCAATCCTAGATCCTGAAGCATTTGTAGGTCTTTTGTTCACTTTCCAACCTTCTAAGATTGGCTTCTATGGCTTCTATTTCCTTCCTTGTGTATCCTTGAGCAATAAGCTCCTTTCGCAGTTAAGCTTGTAGTCCCTTCCTAATCTCTTGATAGCTTCTTTCAGCATCCAATATTAGGTTTAAGAGGTTCTCATCTACACCATCCTTCAGAAACTTCAGTGCCACATTGGCATCATGAAGTGTTGCAAGTTCTGGTTGTTTTGGTGGTATGGCTTTTGAGGACTAGGCCTCGGCAAGTTGCCCGATCTGCCCTTTTGCAGACTGTGTCTCCACTTCCATTTTAATTGGCTTTGTAGCTGGGTGGTCTGAAATAATCTCCTCGTCTGAGGTCTACAAGATGAGTTTTCTTCTGGTTTCTCTTGTCTGCTTCTTTTTTGTTGCCTGAGGTTTGCTGATAAGTGTCTTCTTGGCTTTCTTCATAGTTGAAGTAGTCTGCACAGCTGTAGTAGTCTTCACTGGTGGGTGGTCTACACTCGTGGGTGGTCTGCACTCGTGGGTGGTTTGGAGGCTTGGCAATGGTCTGCACTACTGCAGTCTTCTTCGTAAATCCAATAGGCTGCTTGCCTATCTTCCTGACATCGATTTGTTTATCCATCGTCCATGGCATTCCTTCCTTGTCGGATAACTTCAACTTTCCTTTGAGGAGAATACTGATTACTCTTCCGAACAAAGACTGTTTTGCTACAACGGCCTTCGTAAGCTAGTACATAAGCAATTTTGACCAATTGACTTTGTACCCTGTGAGAATCGCATAGATGATCTCCTTTTGATCAGCTGTAATTTGATCCTTTGAGAATTCCCTTGAAAGTATGACTTTCTTCACAATGTCTACGAGCATCTTGTGCTCCTTGGATAGGTATTTCTTCATTGTTCTCATCCATTCATCCCATTTATCTTTGTTTAACATCACAGGCCTTCCATCTGTCACTGTGGCGGGTAGAATGATTCTGGATCCCTTATTTGGGAGATTGAAATACTTCTCAAAATCACCAGGACTTAAAAGTCCCAAGCTTCTTCGTTGTGGAGAGATAGGTGATCTGTTGAAGGATTTCTGTAACCCTCGCCTTCATGATGAAGTTCAAAACTTCCTCATCATAGATTCTGCTGGTTCTTTCACAGAAGTATTTGAGTCCAGCCTCTTGAATCATTTCTGCCATCTCCTTCACTTCATCGGATTTATCTCTTAGAGTATTGAAATCGAACACGGCGCTATTCTGCAGTTCGATTTTCTTCGTTGGGCTCTTTTGGGATGTGTTTGATGGAGCATTTGCCATTTTCGAAAAGATTTGAAGAAATTCTTGAGTTTGGAGAGCGAATTTAAGAGAATTTTAGAAGTTAGGATTTTGTAGTTTTTTGTGTAGTAGAGGGATAGAATAAGAGAGTGAGAGAGTTTAGAGAGAGAGAGTAAATTAATTTTTCAATTGAAAAAGTTACAATTTTTATACCCATTGAAAAATATTACCGTTGTCAGAATTTTCTAGCCGTTACGTAGTGTCAGTCATTTATTTGACCGTTGCGTGATTTTAGAAAAACTCTTTTTTAACATTATTTTATTTCCAAAAATATATATGCAGTAGAGCAATATTCTCTCTAATCTGCATGAAGTAAATAATAGAGTGAATCATGCTTGTCTACATATCAAAAATATAATGCTAGTCTACATTCTACATGTAAAGTAGAGTAGTAGAGCATTTTGGTCAATTATATTGTTTTAAATCAAGTATATCCAAATCACATTGAATTGAATAAATTTACTCTTATCGAGAGATTTTGTAAAAATATCTGCAATTTGTTTTTCTGTTGGAATATATTCCTATTTGATGTGACCTTTTTGTATATGATGTTTTATAAAATGATATCTGACATCAATATGCTTGGTTCTTGAATGAAAAACTGGATTTTCTGAAATAGTCATTACAGACGTGTTATCACAAAATATAACGGTTTCAGAGAATATCATACCGTAGTTTACAAGCTGTGACCTCATCCATAGAATTTGTGCAGCACAACTTCCTGCAGCTATGTATTCTACTTCTGTAGTAGATGTTGACACTGTATTCTGCTTCTTGCTGAACCAAGAGATCAGTTTTGCACCAACAAATTGACATGATCTGCTAGTGCTCTTTCTGTCAACTCTTCTACCTGCAAAATTTACATCAGAAAAACCTATTATTGAAAAATCTGATTCCCTAGGATACCATACACCAAGGTTTGGAGTTCCTTTGAGATATCTCAGGATTTTCTTTATCGCAGTGTAGTGGGATTCCTTGTACAGACGCAGACTGAATATTGAATGTCTGGTCTGCTTGCTATAAGGTATAATAATGACCCTATTACTCCTCTATACATGGTTTGGTTTATCTTCTTTTCATGTTGATCTTTCTCTATTTTAATTGATGTACACATGATTATTTTCATATGGCTAGCATTCTCTTAACCATACCTTTTAATTGTGTTCTTTAGGTACTTAGATTAGTTTAAGAAGATTCTATTTTCTAACTGTTATACCCGAAGTTCTAGAAAGTATTTTAATTCCCCCATTAGGCTCATTTGAAATTTAGATTTCATCAATTCTGCAAATCTCTCACAAAGTTTATTATTAGTGCAACAAAATATAATGTCATCAACATAAATTTGCACTAACAATATGTGATCCTTATGCTTTTTAAGGAATAAAGCGGTATCTATTTTCTCTCTCTCAAATTTATTTTCACATAGAAAAGTTGAGAGGGTTTCACACCATGCCCTTGTTGCTTGTTTTAATCCATATAATGCCTTGTCTAACCTGTATACATATCCTGATGTTCAGAGTCTTCAAAACTAGAAGGTTGTTCAACATAAACTTCCTCTTCTAACTTTCCATTTAGAAAGGTACTTTTTACATCCATTTGGTAGACTTTAAATCCTTGATATGCAGCATAGGCAAGAAATATTCTTATGGGTTCTAGTCTTGCTATTGGGGGAAAGGTTTCATCAAAATCGATACCTTCTTCTTGTGAGTATCCTTTTGCAACAAGCCTATCTTTGTTTCTGATGACTGTTCCATTTTCATTAGTTTTATTTCTAAATACCCATTTGGAGCCAAATATTGGATAATTCCTAGGTCTAGGTGTTAGATACCATATTTTATTTCTTTGGAACGCATTTAGTTCTTCTTGCATGGCATCTATCTAGTTTGGATCATTTAAGGCTTCACTTATTATTTTAGGTTCTATTTCTCATATAAAGCAAACAGACAGGCATTCTCCTATTGCTGCCCTTCTAGTCTGCACAGATGCATCCTTATCTCCAATGATGTCATCCTGTTTGTGTGCCTTGATCCATCTTCTCTTATCTTGTTCATTAGTTGTTTGTTCCAGTTATTGTTAAGAGGTTGATTCTTCTGGTTCTTCTGCATTATGATTTTCCTCATTATCCTTTATTACAGGTTCAACACTCACGTCTGCATCTTGTTCATTATTTATGCATGCACATTCCTCATCAAAAACATTGGCATCATGCATGGATATTTCAGATTCATCAAAAGATACATGAACTGATTCCTCAACCATTTTGTGTTCTTGTATTATACACTCTAAAGGCTTTGCTAGTTTTAGAATATCCTAAGAAGGTTCCCTCGTCAGTCTTAGAGTCAAATTTCCCTAGATAATTTTTGTCATTGTTATGGATATAGCATTTACATCCAAAGACATGAAAATATTTGACACTTGATGTCTTCTTATGCAGTTTGTGTATGATACATCTGTTTTGAATATAGCATGTAGTATTTACTGCTTCTGCCTAAAAGCTTTTAGGCAAGCTTGCATCACCAATGATTATCCTAGTTGCTTCAATAAGTGTTCTATTTTTCCTTTCAGCTACACCATTTTGTTAGGGTGTTCTAGGTGCTGAGAAGTTATGTTTGATTCCGTGATCATTGTAGTAGTTATCTATCCCTGTCTGATCAAATTCAGTACCATGATCACTTTTAATCGTGATTACCTCTATGTCTTTTTCATTTTTAATTTGCCTTAGGAATGTAGTCAGCAGACTATAAGTTTCACTCTTTTTATGTAGGAACATTACCCATGAATATCTCGTGTAATCATCTACCATAACTAGAGTATACTACTGCTTAGACATTCTACCTCAACTGAACCAAAAAGATCCATATATAATAATTCTAGAATTCTAGTTGATTCTGATGAATTTTGAAGTTTAAAACTTGCTCTTGTCTGCTTTCTTCTTGACATAGTCTGTAAAGTTTATTCTTTTTAAACTTTACTTGTGGAAGCCCTCTCACTAGGTTTTCTGAAGATGATCTGGCTATAGTTTTGAAATTTAGATGAGCTAATCTTTTATTCCATAGCCAGTTTGTGTCTTCAGCTTTTTTAGTATAGAAACATGTTATTTGTTCTCACTGTGACGAGTCAGAATCTACTACATAGATGTTTCCTTTTCTAATTTCTAGTAGCTTGACTTCTTGTGTGACTTTGTCTTTTACATGACATGAGTTATGAGTAAATGATACATCATTTTTTTATCACACGGTTGACTAATGAATAGCAGGTTACGTTCTAAGTTTTTAACATAAGCAACATCTCTAAAGATTAAAGAAACTGTACCAAGGGTTCCATAATCTTTAGTTGTACCTGCCTATCATATGCCTCTTTGTTTTTTCTGTATTAAAACATAGAAAACTTGTACATCGTACCCATTCATATGGGTCCTCATTTGTTAGTTTTTTGAATCCACACTTGAATTATTTCTTATGGGAATTCCAACATTCAAAAGACTTGTGACCGAGCTTTCTACAGATATAGCAGTAGACCTTTGGTCTTTTAATTTTGAGTGGTCTGCTCAAGTTTTTCTATTTTGTCTGTTGTATTTGACATGAGCAGACGTGCCTCAAGTGTGGCTTTCTCCATGTTGTTTTGGAGATTTTGTTCCACACTGAGTAGTTAGGTGCATACTGAGCTTCATAAGGCCTTTCATTGAATCTTTTCCTGTGATTCATGGCTTTCTGCACCTCATGGTATTTTACATCAGCTTGTGCTGATGGTCTACTCCAACCTTTCAGAGTTTGAGCAGTAGAGATCTTATTTTTATGTTGTAGTAAAGATCTTTGCTATAGACTATTCTTGTTTTTTTGTACTGTCTGTACAGTGGAGCTTTTGCTTTTCTACACAATTTGTGTAGTAGAGCTTTTGCTCTTATGCACACTTGGTGCAGTAGAGGCATTCCTCTTCTGTAGGATTTTTGCACTAGTCTTCTCTACTTTCTTCTTATTGGAAATGACTTTTTCATTTGCTTTATCATTCAGCCAGTCATTATATCCTAATCCTATTTTATCATGGGAGGATTGACCTGTGTTAAGAATTCTATACAAACACGAAGTCCTTCCATTCCAAGCATCTACCTGCTTCCGAAACTCAGTATTTCTCAATATAAGTGTTTCCACTACTGTATTGAGAAGTTTTACTTTTTTATTTGCTTCTTTAAATTCATCTTGAGCATTGATTAGACTGCTATTAGTCTTTTCATATGTTAGATTGTATTTCTCTTTGAGACTTGCAATTTGCTCAAGATTTTTTTTATTTTCCTTTAAAAAGAAAATAAAGTTCTCAGAGATTTCTTGAAGAGTTTCCTTCAATTCCTCTATGGTAGCTAGCATCCGAATAAAAAAAAGTCAAATACATGTTGCTTTACATCATCTTTGACTATAAGACATAGTTGAGCGGCTGAAATTGTCTCTTCATCATCAGAGTCTGTATCGCTCCATGTCTTTGCGGCATAGGCCTTGCCTCTTTCCTTTCTTCCAGAATTGCCATTGTTGTACTCCTTCTTGTATTCTATGCAAACGAGTCTTGCGTAGGTCATCTGCATTGTGGAACAAAGTGTCCTGGTTTTCCACAGTTGTAACAGACTTCCTTATCTGTTTCTTTTTGTCTTGGTGGGGAAGTTCTTCATGAGATTCCTCTTTTTGAACACTTTCTTGAACTTATTTCCCATCAAAGCAAGTTCTTCAGATAGTTCTTGTTCACTTGCAGACTAGGTTTCACTGGTCTCCTCCTCTGCTATTGACTTCAGAATTCTCTTGAGTGTCAAAAGCTAGAGTCTTTTTTCTGGCATCGTCTATTTGTTTCTTTTGCTCAACTTCTAAATTATAGTTGAGCCAAGTTGAGCCAAGTACTCTTTGTACTCTAGACTTCACCAAGAGATCTCATAAACTTTAGGTTGACATCCTTCTTTCCGAAAGTTTTTCCTAAAGTTTTGAGATTGTTGATGAGAATATGAAATCTTTCATAGAAGGTGGTTAAGTTCTCATCAGATCTCATTGAGATCCAGTCATACTGCTGCATCAGAATATCTTTCTTGTTTTCTTTGATTTCGTTGGTTCCTTCGTTTCTGAGTAGTAGAGCTTCACATGCCTCTTTTACAGTGGTTGTATTAACCACTATTTTAAACATGTTGTCATCAAGGGCTTTGAATATTTGGTTTCTTGCCCTTTTGTCAACTAGCACCAGATCCGAGTCTTCTCTTGACCAAAAAGACTTTGGTTTGTATACTTCATTTGTTGCATCCATTGGATCTGGCATCATTGGAATGTGAGGTCCATCAGTGATGATATCTTGTATTCTTTCGTCTATTGAGTCAAGATATGCAAGCATCCTCAGCTTCCAATGGTTGAACTTGTCAAACGAACATGTCGGAGGAGCTCCACTGTTAGGACCTTTGGGCAGTTTTGGTTGTGCCATTTTTCTTTACAGAAATTAAGTGTTAGTAACTTCTTTGCAAATAAAAGAATGACTTTTTTCTTTTCAAAAACTGTTAAGTCTGGAGTGTCAAGCTCTGATACCAATTCTAAGGTCCAAGATTCAACCTAGAGAGGGGATAAATATGTTGATTTAAATAATTTTACAATTTATGCGGCGGATTTAAGTTCTTTGCAAACTGTTGTTCTATGGAGACTACTTGGGTAGTCTACAGTACATGCTTAACGGTCAACTGCAGAGATTTCAAACTTTATTAGTTTGTCTCCGTTAGACTGTGATGAATACTTTCTAACAGTTCTAAATATCAAGTAATGAAAGAAAGTAAAGAACATAATATTTTATACTGGTTCAGACACTCGTTATCAACTGATAGACGAGAGCTTAGTTCAGTCTTACCTTGATGACTAGTTTAGTCAAGCCAAGAGGTGAGTTCACTATCTTCTTGTTTGTAGGTTACAAGAAAACTTCTTTTTACAAGTTAGGTAACTTATACAAAAGACGAAGAACCCAAATCTTTGCACAGATCGAATCTGCTGGACTCTGCTGCAAGTTATGCTCTTCTTCTGCAGACTAGCGAACTCTTCTTGGTGTTCTTTATTATTAATCTCTCTTTAGTTATCTGTGGGTTTCTGATTGTTTTGCATTCTTCCTTTCAATATCAAGTTCTATAGCCTTTTTTCAATGAGTTTCAACGATCCCCTTTTTATAGGCTCAACGAATGAACCTGCGACAATGTAATGTATCTGATGTGATACCATGTCACGTGTGTCTCCCAACTGATGTTGACAGCCCACCTATCTCAGATTCTTTGTACTGTCGCCATTGTACCTCAAATCTTTGTTTGACTGACTTCAGATCTTTGACCCATACCACTCTAATCTGCTACAACCTTAGTCCGCACCAAGTACTGTAAAACCTACTCTGTATCCTTCTGTAACCCTAGTCTGTACCCAGTCCCTGTTGTAACTCTTGGTTTGCACCCAGATCTGATGCACTTCATGTCTTGTTGTGTTGGTCCTCGTCTAGAAGTTCAATCCTAGATCCTGAAGCATTTGTAGGTCTTTTTTTGCCCATGTATACCTTAGTTGCTTAGCCAAAATCTTCTATAGTAGTCTATATCTGGTGACTCATACGATATTCCTCATCTGTAGCCTTCTGCTCTTCAGCATCCGACGTAAACTACAACTACCTACTTAATACTTCTCAGTTTGTTTTGTTCATCAATTTATATACATTTGGAGTGATTATACATTCGTATCATCATAAATTTCATAGGATCTTATTCAACAATAACAACAAAGAAACTCACGACGATGAACTAACAACGACGATGGCGACGAACTGACGATGACGAGGACGACTAACGATGGGAAAATTGTGCGTGGTGATAGTTGTGGTGGCAACGCCTATAGGAGATGGGGTTTAGGTAGGATGGAAGGGAATGAGATTTGGGGCCAAAACACAAAATTGAAATATTTAATAAAAAGAAAAATATAATAATGATGTAATCTTCAAAATAGGCTAAAAAAGAGATTTGATTTTTTTTTTTAAAGAAAAGGTCAAGGTGGTACTTTCGCAAGAAAAAAAATTACGATATTTATTGAGAGATTTAATTTTTTGGTTAACGAAATTAACCAAAATAAAAAGGGGAAAAGTGTAGAATAGAGCTTAAGGATAGAAGTGTAAAAAAATATAAGGCTTGGGCCAGCAGAGACCTAGGCTTTCTAACCCTTTACTGTATATGGGGTCTGTCCGACCCTAGGGCTTTGAAGGGTCGGGTCTTATAGGGCTTTTACTCCATGGATTAAGAGCCGACATGACGACGAAGATAGATGATGGGAAAATTATGTGTGGTGGTGGTTGTGGTTGTGGTTGTCTATGGGATAGAGGGGAGAGTGAGATTTGTGGCAAAGCACAAGATTGTTATATTTAATTAAAAAAAAAGAATCAAATAATGATGTAATCGTTAACATAGGCAAAAATAGAGATTTTGATGGAGATTTGATTTTTGAAACTAAAAAAGAGGGGGGGGGGAGGTGGTACTTCAGCGGGAAATAAAGGTGAGGTATATATGATCATTCATTATTATTATTACTTTGGCTTCCTTTGGGTAATTTTTCCATTAACTAACGAAACAAATTAACAAAATCAACCAAAAAAGAAAAAGAAAAAAAAAGTGGAATGGAGCTTGAGGATACATGTGTCAAAATATAAAGCGTCTTCTTCAGGTCAGACTTCACTTGTCCACGAATGATGATGTGACCAAGTAACCTGATTTTTTATCTACAAAACTCACATTTTTCACATTTTTCCTTTTTTATGAAAAGAAAATATTGTCATAACTTCCACAAAACGAGCCTAAGGTGATCAAGATGATCTTCCAACGACTCGCTATACACAACTATGTTGTCGAGGTATACCACAACAAAATGATCCAAATACTCATAAAAGGCATCATTCATGAGATTGCAAAACATGGTAGGGGCGCAGGCTTTTTCTCCATGGATTGAGGTCCGGCCCTAGGCCCTAGTCCTATAATTTTTTATTAAAATAAAATACATATTTTTCAAAATTATCATCCATTTTTGGGAAAACCGTCATCACCTTTTCAAAAAAAAAAAAACCATCAACTTGTTTTTTAGAACATTCATAAATATTTAATTATTTGCACCTTACTCACATCATGTAACACTTTTATTAATTCTTTTTCATATTATCGAACCATTTTATGATTTTAAAATCTAAGCTTAAAATATTGAAGCAACAAGAGTTTTTATGAATTAAGAACTTAAGATCATGAGATTTAAGGTTAACGAATTGAAGTTCAAGGTTTAGGGTTACATGAAATAAGAATTTATTAGCAGGCATTTAGGGTTTAAGGAGTAGGATAATATGATATATGGTATAGGGTATAGGGTATAGAGTATAGGATGTAGGAAAAAAGTATATTTTTCATTTTTATTTCCTGAAATAAGGGCATTGGTTGAGCTTTTTTAAGGTCAAGCCCAAAAGCCCAATCAAAAGGGCCAAATTGATTGGACTTTTGGAAGAACGGGGACGACATAGGATCTTTATAATAGGATCAAGGCTCAACCCTAACCCTTGTCTAAGGGTCGAGCCAACCCTAACATGGTTAAAGTCAACAGGCCTAGGCCAAGTCGAGGGCCTGAAAGGACTAGGCTTGACAAGACTAGTGGGCTCGGGCCGTTTTTGTATCATTACTTGAGGATTAAGTCAAGGTCCCGTGTTCCCTTTGGGTCCTAGCTTTTTGCTTTTTATTATTCCCTACGTTTTATAATATATAAATAATATTTGTTTATTTGGATCATCTCAAGTTATATATCATATTTAATAACTTTTTAACATGAGAAATAGAAGTATCAAAGCAATAACCATCTAGTACATTATACATCATTGTGTACTCTCATAACTGATACAATAAACACCATTATTATAAAAAAAATATTTTTTTAAAATTAAATTTTATAAAAATTTAACATATGCATAAATGTGCGTGTGAGGTCAACTGGTTATCTACATTATGAGATGGAGGGAGTATAAAAAGTGTTGAATATTTCAAATTAGGTTCCAATCACACCTATATTCCTAAATACTGTATATAAATGCTACTTCCTCCGTTCCATATATAGAAAACGATTTGACCCAATAAGCGGATTTATGTGTAATTCGTTAAAGAAAATATTTTTTTGGTGATAGTGAGGTTTACTGTAGATTGTATAAGTTATGAGAGAAGATAATGGATGTACTATAGTAGTAGAGGATTATTTTGGTATTTTTTTATGTGAAAAGGTTAATATATAGAATATACTAGTTATGAGAAGAGATAATGAATGTACTGTATCAGATGATGATTGTTTTGTTTTTTTTATTCCCTTTGTCCCATTATAATTGTAATATGTATTTTTTACACATAAATTTAGATTTATCTCATTTTTTTCTCAACTTTAATTCTCAACTACATAATATTTCTCTCTTCATCTTCTTTAATTCATAATCACATAATATTATCTAAAAATGAAAGCGTTGTAAACAATTTAAGACCTATCAAAATAACAAATGATGTAATTATTTTGAGACGAAAATAATATATAAAATATTAATAAATATAATATATTATATATTTTTTAAAAATTTAAATAAACAAATATTATTCATATTATAAAGCAGAGAGAGTATGTGTAACATTATGATAAAACTGCCCTAATAAATGGCGTGGTTATGATCTGACCACCACACACACCCCCAGTTCAAATTTAAAAAATAGATCCAATATCTCTCTGATCTTTTCTTTTTGCGGGAAAAACACATTCAAAGTACACCAATCACAAAAAACAAAACAAAACGGAAAAAGCAAACCAAAACATCGCCGCCGCACAAAACCCTTCACAAATCCAGATCTCAATCGCTCATCGCCGGCGTCGAAATTCAGCATTGCCAGTGTCTATGGAAGTTGAGTCGGGCTCGATTGCCGTCGCTGAGGTCTGGACCTGATTTGATTTGAAGCGGCGTTGTTTGAGTATGGTTTCCTCGATTGGAGAACTGAGGTTTTGTTGTTCTGGTTTTGGATGCGTAGGTCGATGTTGAGAGGAAGCGTGGTGGTGGTTTGGGTGAGGAAGATTCAGGCGATGCGTGCGAGGGGCGGAAGATGCGAGATCTTGAATCTGTGATGCAAGTAGAAGGTACTTCTGGTGGGGATTGTTAATTTGGGAATCTGTGTCTTTTGGATGAAATTTAATCGTTGCAGTTGATTTTGGATACATCTTGCTTTCTTTTCCTTTTTTTTTTTCTTTTTTTTTTGTCTGGGTTGTTGATGAGGACAATGTTTGTGCCTCAGGAATGGATACCCATTATCCAGATTTGTCGAAATTGGTGGATGGTAAAGTGCAATTGGTCAGTGATATAAATGCGAGCGGAGCCATGGAATCAGATCTAATTGATACAAATAGGTCATGCAGAGAGTTCGTGAACTGCAGCCATAAGCTCATTGATCTCAACATTGAAGCTTCTCCAGAGGAAAATACAGCTTCAAATGACCATATATTGTGTAGCATCATTGGGGAGAAAGAATTCTCTAAAGTAAACGGTGATGGCTATGGGGATAAAGGCAGAACAATGATGGCTGGCTTTGATCTAAATGCAGAAGATGTTAGCAGCTCGGCAATAAATGATCCGTTCCATCCATACACATTTCTGCGGCAGTTGAAACAAAGGGATGTCTTGGAGTGTGGGAGCACCACTGGCAGTGCGGAGGAGAAAGATCTTATGAAAAAATGGAAAGAGATGAAGGAAAATGGTTTTGTATCACCTTCTTATTATGGAGGCGTACCAGCACCTAAGCAGCGGGGAAGGAAACCTAAAAATGATGCTAACAAGAAAAGGTTGGAACAAGCAAAGAAGGATCAAGTGGATAGGTTCACGAAGCTTGCTGCTCCTACGGGATTATTGAGTTCTTTGAACCCTGGGATAATCAATCATGTGAGAAATCGGAAACAAGTCCACTCTATAATAAAGTCGCTGCTTGTATCCAAAGAAAAGGAAAATCAGCAAGACATGATCAAACAGATGGGCACTGTCAGAGGAAGAGTCGGGGAAGCTGGTGACAGAGGTAAGGAATTAAAGCGGAGGAATACATACACCGAAAATGGCTCAGTGTCTTCTGGGACTATCAGTGGTGTTGATTCGCTATCTGTGAAAGGTGAGCACCTGGGTTTTCCATTGTATGCTTTTCTTGAATGAATAATAGTTCCTTTCAGTTAATGGAGGTGCTTTCATTTTTGTGTACATGATATTATGATACATCACTTTGAATGATTGCCTTCAGCCTTTCAGGATGGTATCAAGGCACCAAATTTTCTCATTTGTATCCAAGGCTGGGCATTGTTGTCTCATACTTACAATTACAGAACTTACTATAACCGAACTCTTATTCTTCAAGATTCAAATATGGATGATCATATCCAAATCAAACTATATAGGCCTTATTCTTGCAAAGCTAGGTCGGCTACATGAATTCTGAAAATGTAGCAATGAAAGTTTTTTTTTTCCTTACGGTTTATATTATCTGGAAGAATCTTCCCCAAATTAAAGAGTACTTTGGACCTTGTCTACACAATATGATTTTACATGCCTGCTTCCTTTGAATACATTAGAATGAAAGGAACTTGTGCAGGAACTGAGGGTCTGATTGCACCTGTGTGAGGCTTAAAAGACTAATGGACTAGGGTTGAGCCATGATCAATGCTCATGAAGTTATTATATGCTTCTTCTTTTTTCCATTTAGCTAGTTCTGACATTAAAGATAATCAATATACACCTGATTGTGGTGGATTATTTCAATTTTCAGCTGCTAATGTGGCATCTCAGTGGTTGCAGCTTCTTCATCAGGACATAAAGAGCAAACATGCAGGTTTAATTTGTACTTCTTTGTGTGCACAGTTTGGTTCCGCCACTCACTTAGTGTATTGTATCAAATTAACACAGCTCTTTGGACAGAATTACGTTGTAGCAGGAAAAGGATTCAGGATATCATCACAACTGAGATACCGTTAATGCTGGCAAATGAATTTCCGAGAAATCAAGAACGTGAGATAGGTGTTGCTAGAGGTTTTGCTCCAGGAAATTCCCACAAAAGAGTGGCTGCATTGCATCAGTCATATTGGGAAAATTTGTTCAATAAGATGGACAATGAACTTAACGAAGAAGAGCAGAAACTGGTATGACTTGCTATTCTGCTGTAAGATCTTGTTAGACTTCTACAAGTTTGTTGCCTGCGACATATCTGAGTGAATTAAATAGTCTGTGATGTTTGAAAATTTAGGACTGTTGGTTGAACGAAGTAGAAAAAATGAAAGCGCACTGTGAGTTTGGCTTGCGAGAAGTTCAGTGCCATTCTGGATTTGGTTTGCATCAATCTGGAGCTGAAAATTATACCAGGTATGGCTTTTATGTTTCCAAAGTGTGCCCTTGAGTCCTTGATCAATTTTTAATATTTGTTTTGTAAAAAATTATAAATCTTTTTTTTGAATATATATCTATTTTTAATAAATAATAATCTAGTCATTGCATTTGTCTTTTACCATTTAGTCATTGCATTTTCTTTTGAGCTCAGGGCAACAAAACTTCGGTTGTAGATAATTTTGGGGTCATGATTCCCTAAGTAAGGTGTAGAAATCGAATAAAATACATTTGAAATTTGCACTTTTTCTGAAGGACCTAAGAAATTTGTATTAGGTAGATAAAGCCGAATGTCTCTGATTGTTGCCAATATGAATATCCATCATTAATCAAACAAATGAAAATTGCAACAATGTTCTGCTAACTAGTTGTACCTATGTTCAACGATGTGCTAACTAACTTACAGCTATGTTCTTCTAAAGAACTGATGATATGGAGTCTTCTTTGATGTATACAATCAGTCTATCATACCGTTTGCCTTTGAAATTTGTGGTATGCAATCATCACATCTCCCAGCAGATTATCTGAATTCGTAATGTATTCTTTCTTGAGTTTTGAAGTCTACAAACATCATATTTGTCTTCTGCCATCGATCCATGGTATAGCCTTCTGTCTTTTCATCTGTCATGTGAGCTTCACAAGTGTCCTGTTTTAATGAGTTTTCATCTATGATCTCATTTGGAAAGTATCATATTACATTCTTCATCGTGATTGCAGATCAGGTGAGGATGAAGCAGAGCAGCTAAAAGCTGTCCAGGCAGCTGCAGCTTCCCTATACTCGACTTGCAACTTCCTACTCTCTTGCTTCAGTCCGTGTTTCTAGTTGTGCTTGTGTCTTCATTACTAGGAGATCGGGTACCCTTTTTCATGTGCATCTAGTGGATCAGCCACTCCGGCTCATCTGCTTTTCATCTGTTCAAGCTTGTTGTGTAACATTAGGAGACAACTGATTCTATAGTATTGGTGACGAGTTAACTGTTGAAAAACCAAAGAGAAAATAGCAGTAGGCTTTTCTGTGAGAAAATTAAGCAGAATCTGCCCTATTCTAACAGGGTCGCATGGATGTATAGTTCTGTTTGAGTCATGTAGGCAAGAGCAGAATGTAGATTATGTTGAAGTGACTCTTTAATAACCAACGAGGCAACGTGGTAAGGACCGCTCTGTCAGCCGCCGGTGTGGAGCTTATGGAATTCTTTAGCTCTTTTTCAAGTTGATAAAAGCTTTCTAACACTAGTGTTGTAATTGAACTTTAATAACTTTTGTAGTTCTATTAAGAGAATTAAGTAGGTTGGATATGTAGAATTCTGTATTATGGCTGGATATGTTGCAGAAGTTTTGTTAATGTTTCTTAATCCACTTCATATATAGTGACAATTCTTGGAAATCACTTGAGTTTAAATGTCGTCAGTCCACCATGTTCGTCTGTTGTTGATGTATGTTTAATTTCTTGCTCATTTCTGTTTCTTTGGGTTGCAGTTCTCATTCTTTTAAGGGCATGTCCTCGCTTGTTAGTTACCTAGTCATGCAGGTCCTTGTCACATTCTTTTTCGGGATATATAGTAGCCATTGAAAAATCGCCACACTCAGTTCACTTTCATGATGGATTTGTATAGGCTAATGGGTGACTAATGAACTGGTATACTGGAGCAATGACAGTTTGTTAAACAAGTGACTAATGGACTTGTTTGTGTGAAAACGGGTTGGGGACCTCGGTTGGTAAGCCCAGGTATCTATGTGGTGGTGTTTTTATTGTTGGGCTCTGATTCGGATTATTGGCTTGTAATTACACCAGGAAACAACACACCGGTTAGTCTGTCCAGAGGAGGGTTTCCTTGGGGACCGGCTTCGATATTTAAGTTCGTAAGGAATAGATATCCCTATAAATGACTTGTAGAGTTGGTCCTAAGAAGTTATTCTCTGTGGTGGTAAAATGAGGATATTTTTAGGATAATGTTGATCCATTGATGATTGACATTTGTTATCTTCTTAGAAGACAGATGATTCAACCATTCACGATGTGTCATCTGGCCTTTTCTCATCAGCCCTTGGCTTAATGGTGGTAGACCTTGTTTTGGGCCTTTAATCCATCGTTGTACAATAATTTTGGTACCAATATTTATCCTTGGGTCTGGTCTTGGAGGAACTTCAAGATCGGTGTCTTTCAATCCTCGAGTTTCGGAAACCCGAATCTGAAGTTCGAGAACCATTAGTGTTTGGAAATTCCCAAAGATCATATTGAATATTGAAGAATTGCATTTAACGTGTCGATTAAGATGTGTAATCCGTGCAGCATCTTGGGTGTAGCATCGACCTCACGACCGTCGCCTTCACGTAGTCGAGGCTTGAGACTTCATGAGCCCCGACTTCACGTGATCAGACCTCACGAGCCCCGACTTCATGCAACCTAGGCTTCACGAGCTCCGACTTCATGAGCCCCGACTTCACATAGCCGAGGCTTTAGACTCTTCACAAGCCTTGGATTCCCAAGCTTCGACCTTACGTAGTAAACTGGATTAAGGATCTAGGATCGAAGTCTCAGGATTAAGGCCATGTCATAATGAAGCAAACTGGATACAGCAGAGGCAGAAGCGCAGTAGACTAGGCAATGAAGCAAAGCTAGTTGATAAATGGAAAGGGATCTAAGAAAGGTCACGTCGAAGATTTAAGGCTTGAATTATTATATAAGATTGAAGACTGTTATGAGGGGATCCTGTCAACATCACTGTGGATAGTATAGGAGACAAAAAAAATAGCTGTCAACTTCACTACAGTATAATTACGGGTTCTAATCCTCTGAGCCCTATAAAAGAGGATACTCTCAACTCTGAGAAGATTGACTATGATTGTAAGATTCAAGTTGATTGTGCAATGGTTCTCAAGAGCTAGGTTGAAGATTTGACGGAGGGAGTTCACTAGTCTGCCTTCTCTAAGAGTCACAATTATAACTCTGAGAATCACAAAGACTTAGTCCAGTCTTTCCTTGATCACCTGTTTAGCCAAGCCAAGAGGGAGCTCACTATCTCTTTTTTTTTTTTTTTAATATATAGCTTTTAAAGAAACTTTTTCCAGATTTCTTACAAACTTGTTAAGATAAGAGCCTATATCTTCCATGGATCACTTTAGGACTCTGCTGCAGATGTGTTCTTGATGCAGATTAGTGCACTCTTTTTTTAAAAATCTTCAATCCAACCCACGAGAACGATTTCACAATGTTTATTGAGTAATTTTTAGCTCGCTAGCAGTTTCTCATAATCGTCATCAACCTTCTCTATCTGAAATGGATCTCCTTTCATAGGGCTCAGGGAATCAGAAGCCATGACTATACTATCCCAATGTTGAACGTTGTCTGTTTGTTCCTTGTACGATCCTCAGTGATGTTGACAGGTTTTCCTCATAAAATTCTAAAACCACGTATAGATTTTCAAACCTCAAGTCCTCGATTTGACCATTTCTCAATTCCTCATCCATTCACTACTTAGCCATGCTATATTTCTAGTTCGCTGTGTTTCTGTCTCTGGTGTACATAGTCTGTTGTATTCTGTGTCAAGATATTGATCCTGAGTCTTTGGCCCTTGTTCCCGACAGATTTGTGGTTTCTTTACTTTCCATATTCATCCCAACGTACTTATCTTAAACTTTTGATGTTGACTAAATCTGATGATCCACAATGGTCTCTCATCTGTGATCCTCTACTACATTGTTGCTATATCTAATCATCCTAGTTATAAGACTAAGTATTTGACTATGATATGTCATAATCTAAATCTTTGTTCCTCAATTTTTATACAATTTGAGAAATAGCACATTACTAACAGTAAGCTAATTCATTGAATATCAAATTCTAATATCTTCCCCGTATCCGAGTAGTATGATACCGTTGGATTGCCATTGATAAAATCATACTACAAATTTAAACCATTCACCATCAAAATATAGCTATGCAAGTCTGAACATAACATTCACCCTTGAAGATGCTCTTAATAATATTCCTTCCGCCCAACAATAATAACAACATTCGTCCACGTAAGCAATACATTTGCCGGAACTACAAGTAATTCTTGTAATGATCAAATAATATTTTTTCCATAAATTTATCATGAAACATCAAGCATAATATAAGTTACGAATTATAACCTTATACCATTATAAAATTTATACCATATCGTTTACTAGTAAAAAAACAATATATCAAAATATGTAATTAATAATATAATTATTGTGTAATATTGATATTATTATTGGACATAGAGAGTAATATATAAAATTTAATAGATGGATAAAAGAATTTGAGGTACTCCCTCCGTGCCAATTTAAGTAAAATATTTTGATCCAAAATATGAATTTATATGTATTGAATTGTGTAAATAATGATTTTTTTATCTTTGTGAATGTGTGAGAACGTCATAGAGGATTGAGAAAAAAAATGATGATGGGATGACTTAAATTGAAATAAGATAGATATATTTTGATAATTTTGTATGAATATAATTTTTATTTATTTTGTAAAATTTTGTATGAATATAATTATGATAAAAAATGTTTTATTTATTTTAATATGACTCCAATAAAAAAATCTTTTTAAATCCATTTGACGATGAGAGATTGGCCTTCCATGAATTTGTAAACCAAACCACATTCATTGCATTGACTAATTGGATGGAACGAACCAATGTTGCGGTATTTATTCCTTCCCTTCTTTGCAGGAAGTCTAGTAGCAATATGGAAAACAGAGCAATTTCTGTGAGATCAAGTTCAAATAGCTCCATCGAATATACGAACGCTTTGGTAACAGGGTGGACAAAGTAAAATTGTATTAACAAAAAGAAAAAAAGATACGATAAAATTGCCAATATACAAATATACAGTACAAAATATAGAAGGGGGTCCACTTTCTAACAAGACAATTCGAATCGTATAAAGATGGATTTCAACTAAAATCATATCTTGTTCCCAAAAGTTATATAACGTTTTAATTTTTTTTTATCACTTTAATCGTAAACTTTGATTTGTTTTCTACAAACATCAACTATATCGATTAAAATTAAAAACTTTAATCGTATATATGTTACGTGACAATCGAATAAAAGTATTTGATATTTCTTTCATCCCATATATTTTATAATATATACGTATTTTATATTATTATATACATATGAATATATGTCTTGTTTTTCATATCAAAATCACATCTGTTCATCTCGCAACATGTATTAAATTGACATACGTTGCACAATCATTTGATATTTCATGATAAATTTATAAAAAAGTTATGTTTGATCCTCATTACATGAGTATAAGATTTTATATTGACACACGTGTCCAATTAAAATGATGCAAAAATGAGTGGGACGGAGGGAGTATGAAAACAAGACTATGTATCAATGTATATAGAATAACAAAAAATACCCCTCAGCTTATAATTATTATGACATGTACGTATTTTATAATATTCTTTACATAAGAATACAAGTCTCGTTTTCATATCAAATCAGATCTGATCGTCCCGTAACATATATTAGGTTGAAGTACGTAACTTACACAATCATTGATGTTTCATAATAAATTTATAAAATATTATATTTGTTCGTCGTTATATACGTGCCAAAATTTGTCATGCGTACAAAATCAAAAAGTTGCAATAATTTTGAGATGAAGGAAATATATAAACGTTATAAAAATTATGGGTAAACGTTATCAAAATTATGAGATGTAAAAAATACTTTACAATGAAGATTTATTTCCGACATGATATCATTAGAGTAGCTAAGAGCAAAGATTTATTTACAACTTGAACTTTACATATACATAATGATCACTAGAGTAGCACAAATGGGATTTCAATTAAAATCATATTCAAATTATAACATCTTTTTTTATCCTCTCATTTGAATTATAATATTTTCTTATTTATCAATTATTTTTCATATAAAATTATCAAATTAAAATCCTATTTCATATCACATCAACGCACTTATCATCATTTTTTTTCTCATCTTTTTCTTTCTCACACATTTACAAACACAAATTAGACATTTCGATTGTAATTTCTTTGAGACGGAGTAATAATACTATGTTTTGGACATCATACTTAACTTTTAAGGTTTATATTAGATCGGATAGCGTTAATCATTATAAATATCATATCTAGAATTTTGAAAAGGGATGTGGAGACACCAATTAGTGCATTCTATCCTTCACATATTTCAAAACTTAATTTACTATTTTCTTTTTGCATTGTTTCAAAAATAAATGAAATAATTTTTTTATCTTTTATAATTTTTTTCACGTAAAAAAATCAATTATCAACTAACATCTCTCTCAACTACTACAATAAATCGTAGTGGCACAAAAAAAATATTGGTTCATCAAAATCCATATTAATTTAACACACGTATAAATTTCTATGTCAGATCAACACGTTATAATTGATATAAGACAAATAGAGTATTTATTTTAAGTTTAAAAATAGTTTTATTCTAGAAAAAAACATTCAAGTGAAGCAGTGGCAGCCAACTTGCAACTTCTTTTTTCAATTTTGAAAAAAATAAAAATATATCATGACACATCCATATTTAAGTGTGTTTATTTAAATTCTATGGTGAGGATTAAAAGTTGGGGGAAAATATCGAGATTTGGGTCGAACTAATGTTAATGGACCTCTTCATTAAGCATTGATTTTTCAACTCAAAATATATATTCACTCTATATTTTAATCATATTTGTTGATTTTTATTGGATACATCTAAACTCAAATAACTCATATGTATCAAAACTTACATTCGTTCCATCAATATAATTTATTTCAGTAAAAGTTTCCATTTTTTTTTCTTCTGTCGAGATTTCATTGTAAGTTTCTTGGTGGATATTGCTACCATCATGCATAATGAAAGGTCGCAGAACATGCGACCATCATTCTTCATGAGCCTCATCCACTGTGAAACCTTTCATTCCAATGGGGTATGAAGCTAAGCAACAGCGCAAATAGAGGCAGAAGGAATCAAGGAAAAGAACGGACACTACTGAGCTGAGGGAAAAAGAAAACAATGTGAGAGAGATTCAATGATGTATTAAATTCGCAATGAAAGCTGCTTGTTGGCATAGTTCATGGGCCTTCCCTTCCTCGTCTGCCGCTTTACCATCATGTCTCCGCGATGGGTTTAGTCGTGTCCGAATTGCAATAAAAGCTACGAGAATTTGATTTTGCCGTTCAAAACTTTTAAAAAGTTATTATTTTATTTCAATAATATTTATAACGTTTTTCTCTTCATATATTATTGTGTATGTAATTTGAAAAATTTCGTTATTTATTTAAATGATATATTTTATATTTTTTAATTGACCACATGTTATAATACATAATATTTACTATTCTTGATGTCTCATAATATTTTTTTTAAAAATAATATTTGATATCGTTCAATAACATCGATCAAAACTTGTACCACTATACGTGTTCTGTAAAAAAAATTACAGTTTTTTTGGGATGAAGAGAGTACAATAAAAAACGAAAAATAAAATTATTTTATAAAATAAAAAGATTTATATAAAAAATTTTAAATATTATATTCATATGAAATAATAAAAAGAAAATGAAAACCATTTTCTATGGTTTCCTATATTATGTTTTTGTTTTATCCATTTGAAACATAGAAAACAGAAAAACTAAAGTTGATATAGAAAACAAATTGATACCAAACAGATATTAAGTGTTTCAAAAAAGAGAAAATATATACCGAAATATATTTGTGTTTCAAACCACTAGATATAGTACTTCATTTAATTTAGGTTCAACAAATATCAAATTTAAAATCGTAATCATCGTGTTGCTTCCAGATCCAAAACCTAACATGAACTGGAATGGAATCTTATGTCCTACGAAAAAATATAGATGGCCTTATCTATCTCAATAATGAGTTAAAATGTTCTGAGAATGATTTTCCAAGAGCATTCGATTCTAATGGTTAACAATATAGGAGTAATTTTTTTTTTTTACCAACATCATGATTCATCCTTTTAAATAACGCCCACGTCCTGATCATGACCTGCTTAGTTTAGAGATCCCAACCCAACCCAATGCATACGCAACCCCCTCCTCCACGTCGGATTCCTCTTAACACCATTCACATCTTGACACGTGTCCATCCACAACCTCTCATGTACTTTACCCTGTAACGCACCCCTCACAGTGCACAGCAACACACAAGAGCATCCCCACTCCTCATTTTCCGGTTCGCCGGAGCTGCATTTAACGTCTCAAGTTTCGCCTAAATTACTCACCAAAAGAACTACCTATATTGCTGGAGAAAAAGATGAGCTGCACGCAATCTTCTCTTAAACGACCGAGAGAGGATTTTGTGCAAATTACTCTGTTAACATTAACCCCTCGATTATCGAGTCTCATTTAGGTCTTCACCCACCCACTGTTCATCACTCCCTCTTACTTTTCTCCACTCTCTCTACCATTTTTTTCTACTTTTAAACCTACCTTTTTTTTAGCACTGAACTTCCATTCTCCCTCAAGCTGCTGCTGCTTACTCGCCCTTTTCCCTTTCCCTTTCCCCTTTTACTGTTCACCATTCAATGCCCTCAAATCTCATTTCTTGCCGTTGGATTAGTGGAGAGTACCAACGGGGCTGATTCATCTCTCTGGTTTCCGGGTTGCAACTAAGCGCTCCTCATTTCTTCAAAGCTCGCATTTTGTGTGCTGAACTGAAATGCGAGTGGCGGCGGGCGGTGTAGTTGGGGAAAACAATGGAGAACAAGTCTTTGTTTCCCATTTTGCATCTCCTTCTTTTCCTTCCACTCTTCGTACAATCCATTACTCCGGCCCTGAACGACGACGTTCTGGGTCTAATTGTGTTCAAGGCCGACATCCACGACCCTTATGGGAAACTGGCGTCGTGGAACGAGGACGACGCGAGCCCCTGCAGCTGGGTCGGAGTCACCTGCAGTCCGAAATCAGGCCGCGTTGTCGAGGTCGTTCTCGAGGGGTTTTCTCTATCGGGACGCCTCAGTCGTGGCCTGATCCAGCTTCAGTGCCTGAGGAAGTTGTCTCTTGGGAGGAATAATTTCACTGGTGGCTTGATTGAGGGACTTGTTGGGCTCAATAATCTGAGATTTCTTGATTTAGGTAACAATGGACTGTCCGGTGAGTTGGATGATGGTTTGTTTGCACAATGTGGTTCGTTGAGGTCGATTTCGCTGTCGGATAATAGGTTCACAGGGCCGATTCCGAAGAGTTTAGGGTCGTGTTCTTGGCTAACGTATGCTAATTTGTCTAACAATCGGTTTTCTGGGAACTTGAATTCTGAGATTTGGTCCTTACATGGACTGCGGACGCTTGATGTCTCGAATAATGAGTTGGAGGGTGTGATCCCGGGTGGGATTCCGGGTCTGTATAACCTGAGGGTGATTAATTTTAGCAAGAATCGGTTATCTGGGCAGATACCGGACGACATTGGAGGCTGCTCGCTGCTTAAATGGATCGATCTTAGTGAGAACTCGCTTTCGGGGTTTGTTCCGGGTACTTTGTCCAACTTGAGTTTCTGCGTTCATGTGAATCTGAAGGATAATCGATTCCAGGGTCAGGTTCCAGAGTGGATTGGACGGATGAGGGCGCTCGAGGTTCTTGATCTATCAGCGAATAATTTCTCAGGTGCAATGCCAATCGCAGTTGGTAATCTGAAGTCATTGAAGGTGTTGAATCTGTCCATGAACTCTTTGGAAGAGAACTTGCCCGAATCCATGATCGGTTGCGCTAGCCTGGAGGCGCTAGATCTTAGGCATAACTTGTTACAGGGTGGTTTGCCTCACTGGATTTTCCACATTGGTTTGCAAGAAGTTCTGCTTTCTCAGAACAGGCTAGGCGGGAGCATGAACACTTCTTTCTCGGCATCTGCATTGGCCTCTTGGCAAAGCCTTCGGGTGCTCGATGTATCTGGCAATTCATTATTTGGAGGAATACCGTTGTCCATAGGGAATTTCAGCAGCCTGCAGGTATTGAACTTGTCCAGGAACTCGCTATCCGGTCCTGTTCCGGACAATGTCGGGAAGCTGAAGGCTTTGGAGGTTCTTGATCTGAGTAAGAATTCACTTAATGGGGTCATTCCTGCAGGGATTGGAGGTGCGGCGTCTCTGAGAGAATTGGTACTTGGAAACAACTTGATTGTGGGAGACATACCGACCTCTATTCAGTATTGTTCGTCGCTTCAGATCTTGTACGTTGCCTAACTCTCTCTTGCTGTTTTCGTGTCATATTTTACGTTTCTCCTTCCTACTAGTTCGACTGGGTTTATATACTTTTCATCATAATGATAATGATGATCATGCATATTATGGTAATGTAGGGAGCGAATTATATGGTTTGAAAGATTTGAAGATGTTAAATCAAGACAACCAATAACAAAAACACAAGATTTTATGTGGGGAAACCCGAACGTCGGGAGAAAACCCCCATAAAAACACTACTACAAATCGTGGTAACAAAACACTATGAAAAAAGAGGATTACAAAACATATCAGATCGTATTAAATCACAATTCAAACCCTAGATCTTATTAGATCGTATCAAATCATATTAAATCACAACTCAAACCGTGCTTCAGTAAGCCTCTTGATACACGACCCAACCAGGCCGTGTCATAGGAGACACGACTGTGCGTGAGATTGCATCCTCTTTGACACATGGCTTATACCAGACCGTGTCTCAGTAGGACCTCGTACTTGGTGAGTGTAGCCCACATTCGTCGTGGATATGAAGTAGTCGACAACCTCGACATGGTTGATGTTAAGCTTTCTTTTGGGTATCATGGAAGCTTCTTAATAGCTATTTCAGCTGTGGTTTAGAATATGACAAGAACCGCAGCATTAGTTCTTTATAATGTGAGCGGTGTCATCAATGAATTTAACTTGTTGAAACTCTTAAGATTTAGCCCTAGCATTTTTCCATTATGATGCCCTCCTTCTAAAGGTTATATAACTTTTGACCGTAATGTTTTGCAGGGTTTTGTCAAGCAATCGTTTAAGCGGCACGATACCGTCAGATATATCAAAGCTCACTGATCTAGAGTTCGTCGATTTATCTTCCAACAACTTCACTGGCTCCTTACCAAAGCAGCTGGCAAATCTTCCACATCTTGCTTCCTTCAACATTTCCCACAACAATCTTGAGGGCGAGTTACCTGCTGGCGGATTCTTCAACACTATATCACCTTCCTCTGTTGAGGATAATCCATCCCTTTGTGGTTCTGTGGTCAATAGGTCCTGCTCTACTGTCCTTCCGAAGCCTATTGTTCTCAATCCCAACTCCACGTCCGACGTTATTACTGGTTCTCTGCCGTCTTATATATATCATAAAAGGATTATCCTCAGTATCTCTTCGCTGGTTGCGATTGGTGCCGCTGCTGCCATTGTCATTGGTGTGATTGCAATCTCACTTCTCAATTTTCGTGCTAGAGCTTCATCGGCTCATTCTGCAGCTGCTCTTGCTCTATCCAATGGCAATGACTACAGTTGTTCTCCCTCTACAGATGCCAACTCCGGAAAGCTTGTCATGTTTTCAGGTATGCACTCTGCTTTTTTGTTTCCTTTTCTTTTTCGTTTGGGCTTGAAAAACGAAGGATTCAGATAAGATGATTCCTTGGCCTATTCTCAGGCGAGCCTGACTTCAGCACTGGAGCGCAAGCTCTGCTCAGCAAGGACTGTGAGCTTGGACGTGGAGGCTTTGGGACAGTTTACAGGACAGTTCTCGGTGATGGTGTGCCGGTTGCCATTAAAAAGCTTACTGTTTCCAGTCTTGTCAAATCGCAAGATGAATTCGAACGGGAAGTTAAGAGGCTCGGAAGAATCCGACATCCTAATCTTGTCTCCCTCCAAGGATACTATTGGACTCAATCGCTGCAGCTCCTGATATATGAGTTTGCGTCCGGTGGGAGCTTGTATAAGCATCTCCATGATGCATCAGATGACAACTTGTTGACATGGGATCAAAGGTTCAGGATAATACTTGGTATGGCGAAAGGCTTGACTCACTTGCATCAAGCGAATATCATACATTATAACCTGAAGTCCAGCAATATTCTTATTGATGGCTCTGGCAAACCTAAAGTGGGAGATTTTGGCTTAGCTAAGTTGTTACCGATGCTTGACAGATATGTGTTAAGCAGCAAGATTCAGAGTGCACTCGGCTATATGGCACCTGAGTTTGCTTGTAGGACAGTAAAAATCAATGAGAAATGCGATGTTTACGGATTTGGGGTTTTGGTCTTGGAAACTGTCACTGGAAAGAGCCCAGTTGAGTACATGGAAGATGATGTCGTAGTTCTCAGCGATATGGTCAGAGGAGCACTAGAAGAAGGACGAGTCGAGGAGTGTGTTGATGGGCGACTTCTAGGAGATTTCCCTGCTGATGAGGTTGTACCGGTGATGAAGCTTGGCCTTGTATGCACATCACAGGTTCCGTCTAGTCGACCAGACATGCGAGAGGTGGTCAACATTTTGGAGCTGATTAGATGTCCATCGGATGGCCAAGACGAGTCCAGCTGACGACTTCAATAGCTGTAGCGAATTTAGGGTGATCACGAAATTTGGTCTGTTCAATGTAGAGCTTATTTGTCTGGCTTGGTTCATCTAATTGTGTAACTCTCGCTAGATGTTGAGATGGATTATTCTATTTGTGAATTTTCGTTCGCCAGATTTCGGTTTCCAATTCCTTTTGCAGCATTTCTACATTCCAAATCCTCCAACCTCGCTATTCATTGAGGTCGCAGTTTCTTACATTCCATTGTGTCCGATTTTCTTCTTATATCTATTTAGATTATTTGTGCTGAGGATGGATGTGAGTAAATTTATTCATATAGATTATAAAAAAAAAAAGTATATATTTGTGAATTACTTATAATTTTGAGCTAAATTTTTGGATGAAAAATTGGAATTATTTCAACTTTAGATGTTGGGATTCTTTCGTACACTCGGTCTCATAACTCTGTTTCAAGAAAATACCAAAACCAAGAGACAGGGGTTTGAACTTTACATATGATATGTCCCAGTGACACCATTGATGCTAAGAACAAGATGAAAGTGCCACCGATATATGTCAGCCACCATGTGAAAAAGTGAATCTCTAAATCTCCACACACTTTACTAATTCTTAATAGTTCAATATCCTTGGTGTATATTGTTGTCTGAAAGTGGCATAATGGCATAGTGGCATGTGAGGCACGAAACTCCATCGTCTTTTGGATTTTTGGTTAGGGAAGTCGGTATTTTGTGCCGGTATGGTACAACTATGTGCATAAAACTTCATAATAAAAACTTATCAAAATAATAACATATTCTCTCTATTCCATAATAATTACAATAAATATATATATATTATTCTATACACATAAATATAAGTCTCGTTTTCATATCAAATCAAGTCTAATCATTCTGCAACATACATTAGATTGAAGTATTTAACTTACACAACCATTGATATTTCACGATAAATTTATTAAAAAAAATACGTTTGATCGTCGTTGTACGCGTACCAAACTTTATATCGACATACATGACAGATCAAAATATTATGATAATTTTAGGACGGAAAAAATAACATTTAAATCACAAAAACTATCAAGTCTATTTATATGGCAATGACGACAACAATAGCAACAATTTAGTGGTGCGAAAACGACATCAGCAACAATAGTTATTAAAGCACCGACAACTCCTCTCTTCTCTCATTCTTACTATTTCCTTATGTCACCATCCAACCGTACCAAATATTTGTTTTGTGCCTACTGTTCAACACCGTGTGTTTTGTGATTTTGTGATTAGCACCGTGTTTTTTGTGATTAGGAGAAGTTCCTTGAGTTTGTGCTCTATTCACATTAGAGGAGAAGCATAATTGATGTCATGCTCCCATTATAAAAGGAGTTCCATACTCGTTTGTTATGTACCAAAAATAAAACAAATGGAGAACCGTTACAGTGTTTAACATTTTAATTTGTACTTTGTGTAATCATTTGAATTATGTGTTATCTAATAAAATTATTGTTTGTGTTCTTGTTACTCGTAATTGTTTTATATTTGGGTCCACAAAAAATACTCAATATTTGATATTAGAACGCGTGATCCGAGATAAACATCCTGAAAGGAAGATACTTATATGTTAGCGGCCGAAAACCAATGTTAATGTAAGTAAAAATTATTTGTGAGGAGTGCCTGTGGAGAGAGCTCTCTAGGAAGGCTACTGGTGCCTAGCGTGAGAGCCATCATTGTTAAACATGTGATAAAGTGGTATTAAAGCCACTTTGGGAGTAATCGTTTGATCACTAAGGATCTCAAGGTTAAATTCCATATTTGAAAATGACGGAGCTTTCTAATCCGAAAAGAGGATTGGAAAGGCTCAATAATGAAAGATTTGTATGGAGTCTTATTTATAAGGACAAGATCTTTGGGAGGTAGTTGGTGATAACGACTCCACTAAGCCAACTAAACTTAAAAATGTCAGAAAATAGAAGATAAAAGTGGAGAAAGCAATATATACGTGCTCAAGATAATAGTCCAGAAGGACTTATTACTTCTAATAGAAGATGTGAAGATTCCAAAGGAGGCGTGGGATATCTTCGCGGTATTGTTCTTTAAAAAGAACAACACGCGATTGAAATTTCTGTCTCAAGGTGTGTAAATTATATCCTAACAAGCCACAAAATAGCAAGATATTAAATTAGTACAGTAGCGATAAGTCAGGGTCAAATCCTGATGGGAATGTGCAAACCCTCCATTTGTATAAAAATTGATGTAACAAAACTTATATGTATTAGTTATAATGTAGTTAGCATGTTTAGGCTAGAAGTCAAGTAGGAAGTTGCAGTCTAGGTTAGATGCCAGTGAGCAGACAGATACAGATATATAAACATCGTGTAGACCACCAGATGCAGACTTTTAGATAAACAGCTATTGCATCGATAAGCAACAAAAGAACTCAAAGGCTTCAGGATGAAAGATTGAGCTTGCAGACGAGGACCAACATGGCAAGGCATGAACTGAGTCAGATTTGAGTGCAAATAAGAGTTGCAACAGAGACTGTGTGTAGACTAGGATTGCAGCATGAGATACAGACTAGGGTTGTAACAAAGACTAGGTACAGACTAGAAGATACAGTAAACTGGACTGCTGCAGAGATGATTGCCAGGGTGGGGTCAGAGGTTTGAAGTCAGTCAAGCGAGGATTTGAATTAAATTAGCAACGGCATAAATTCTGGAGATAGTGGACTGTCAGCGTCAGGAATAAGATGGTGGGGAACACTAATGGCGAGGTGTCATTCCAGGAACAGTGCGTTGTCTGCTTAGGTTCGTTCCTCAAGCCTTTAAAAGGGAACCGATAAGGCTTATTGAGAAGTGCTGTTGAACAAGGATTGAAAGGAAAAGAGTGCAAAGCAATCTAGCAATTCAGAGATTACTCAAGAAAGCCAAATTGTGAAGATATAGTTGAAAGTGTCACTAGTCTGCAGAAAAACAAGTCTTGCAGTAGAGTCCAGAGTTTGGATTTGTGCAAAGCATCTAGGTTCTTTATCTTTTGTACAAGTTAGACAACTTGTAAAAAGGAAGTTTCTTGTAAGCTCAAACAAGGAGATAATGATACTCACCTCTTAGCTTGACTACACTGGTCACCAAGGGAAGACTGGACTAAGCTCTCGATTATCATTTGATATCGAGTGTCTGAATCAATATAAATACTGTGTCTATTTATTGCTTTCACTATATTGATATTTAGAATTGTATCTAATAAATCATCATAGCCAAAAAGAGATAAACTGAAAGAGTTATAAATCTCTACTACAGACTACCAATTGTCATCTGCAGATTACCTGAGTAGTTTACATAAAACAATAGTCTGTACAGTGAGTAGCTTTACATAAAGCTACAGAGAGAGTTTTGAAATTCATGGCAGAAGAGGAGAACAGTGATACCTCGTCTGCAAGTGAAGAAGATCTTTCAGAAGAACTGGCACTGATGGAAAAAAAGTTTAAGAAGCTATTCAAAAAGAGAACCTTCAAAAAGAACTTTCCCTCAAAAACCAAAGATGCAGACAAGGAAGTTTGCTACAACTGTGGCAAACCAGGACACTTTGCAGCTCAATACAGACTACCAATCCAAGACTCGTCTGTACCAAAGTTAAAAAAAGATCACAACAAGGTCACCTCTGGGAGAAAGAAAAGAGGCAAGGCTTATGCAGCAAAGACATGGAGCGACACAGATTTTGATGATGAAGATATCATGTCAAATGCTCAGCTATGTCTCATGGAAAAAGAAGAAGAACAAAAACAGGTAGTGGAATTGAAGGAAGCACTTCAAGAGACCTCTAAAAGCTTTATTTCTCTTTTGAAAGAAAATAACGAAAATCTTAAGCAAATTGCAACTCTCAAAGAGAAATGCAATTTAAATGAAGAGACTAATAATAGTCTAATCAATGCTCAAGATAATCTGAAGGAACCAAATGAAAAAGTGAAGTTTCTCAATGCAATAGTGGAAACACTCACATTTAGAAACACTGAGCTTCAAAAACAGGTAGATGCCTGGAATGGCAAGACCTTAGATCTGTAAAAACTGATCAACATAGGTCAATCCTCCCATGATAAAACTGGGTTAGGATACAATGACTGGTTGAACAACAATGCAGATAAAAGGATCACTACCAAGGAAGTTGAGTAGACCACTGCAAAATTCTTACAAAAAAAAGAACATCACTACTGCAGTAGGTGTACAGAAAAAGAATGTCTCTACTGCAACATATGTGCATAAGAGCCAACGCTTTACTGCACAAACTGTGCAAAACAGCAAAAGCTCAGCTGCACCAACAATACTTAAAAAAACAATATTCTCAAGAGATCTTTACTGCAAAGTAGGATCTCTACTGCTCAACCCTAAAGGAATTGGAGCGGACTATCTGTACATGATTATGATAAATATAATGAGAAGAAGAAGGCAAGAAACACTAAAAGGGAATTTAGATAAAGGCCCTATGAAGCTCAAAAAACACCTAACTACTCAGTATGGAATAACTTCTCAAGATCAACTTGGAGAAAACCATACTTGAGACACACATGCTAATGTCAAGAGTAGCAGACCAAGTGGAGCAGACCACTAAGAAGCATAAGACCAAAGGTCTACTCCTTTACCTGTAGCAAGATCGGCCACAAATCATTTGAATGCTGGAACTCACATAAGAAAATAATTCAAGTGTGGATTCCAAAAGCTAACCAATAAGGACCCAAATGAGTGGGTACCATGTACAAGCTCTTCATGTTTTCATTACAAGAAAAACAAAAGGGCATATGGTACTTGGACAGTGGATGCTCAGGACACATGATAGGAAACAAATCCAACCTTGAAGATTTAAGAAAAGAACAAGGACCTCTTATCATATTTGGAGGAGGAAAGACAGGTACAACTAAAGGTTATGGAACCCTTGGTACAGGTTCTTTAATCTTTAGAGATGTTGCTTATGTCAAGGGCTTAGAACATTATCTGCTATCTAGTAGTTAGTTATGTGATAAAAATTATGATGTGTTCAAATTACTAGGAATTAGAAAAGGAAACATATATGTAGTAGACTTTGATTTATCACAATCAGAACAAATTGCTTGTTTCTACACTAAAGAAGGTGAAGATACAAATTGGCCATGGCACAAAAGATTAGCTTATCTTAACTTCAAAACTATAGCAAGATTATCTTCAGAAAACCTAGTAAGCGGAATCCCACAAATAAAATTTAAAAAAGATAAATTATACAGACCATGTCAGGAAGGAAAACAGACTAAGACAAGCTTTAAACCTTTAAACTCCTCAAAATCAACTAGGATTCTTAAACTGCTACATATGAATCTCTTTGGTCCAGTTGAGATGGAAAGCTTAAACAGAAAAAGATACACTCTAGTTTTAGTAGATGATTACTCTAGATATACTTGGGTAATATTCTTATATAAAAAGAGTGAAACATATAGTCTGCTGACAAGGTTCCTTAGACAGATCCAAAATGAAAAAGAAATAGATATAATCACAATTAAAAGTGATCATGGTACTGAGTTTGATCAGACAGAAATAGATGCCTACTGCATTGATCATGGAATTAAAATAACTTTTCAGCACCAAGAACATCCCAACAGAGTGGTGTGGCTGAGAGAAAGAATAGAACATTTATAAAAGCTTTCTGATGCAAACTTGTCTAAAAGCTTCTGGGAAGAAGCAATTAACACAGCTTGCTACACTCAAAATAGATGCACAATTCACAAGCTTTATAAGAAAACTGGTCACCAAGGGAAGACTGGATTAAGCTATCGTTTATCATTTGATAACGAGTGTCTGAACTAGTATAAATATTGTGTTTTTTACTTATTGCTTGATATACTTAGAACTGTTAAAAACTGATCATCGCATTCAAACAGAGACAAACTATAAAGTTTGAAGTCTTTACTACAGACCACTAAGTCTCTACTATAAACTATTCAAGTGGTCTGCATAGAACAGTTAACTTCAGTCTCTATTGCAGTCTATTCAAGCAGTCTGCAGAGAACAGTTAACTTCAAAATACTTTAATTCGCTGTATAAATCAAAATATTTTTGAATCAACCTATTCAACCCCCTCTAGGTTGAATCTTGTATCTAACAATTGATATCAAAGCCTGACTTTCCAAACTTAACAGTTATGGAAAGAAAAGGCCATTCTTTTTATCTGTAAAGAAGTTACTAACATTTTGTTTTTATGAAGAAAATATGGCTCCACCAAAGCTGCCTAAATATCCCAACAGCGGAGAGCCACCTACATGTTCGTTTGATAAATTCAATCATTGGAAGCTGAGGATTCTTGCACATCTTGACTCAATTGATGAAAGAATGCAAGACATCATTATTAATGGACCTCACATTCCAAAGATGCTAGATCCAAAATATGCAACCAATGATATGATTAAACCAAAGTCTTTATGGTCAAGAGAAGACTGAGATTTGGTACTTGTAGACAGCAAGTAACCAAATATTCAAAGCCCTTGATGACAATATGTTTGAGATAGTGGTTTATACAACTAGTGCAAAGGAGGCATGGGAGGCTCTGTTGCTTAGGAATGAAGGGACGAATGAAACTAGGGAGAATAAGAAAGATGTCATTATGTAAGAGTACGATTGGGTCTCAATGAGATCTGATGAGAACCTAACCACCTTCTATGAAAGGTTCAAGATTCTCATGAACAATCTCAAAACCTTAGGAAAGACTTTCGACAACAAGGAAGTCAACCTAAAGTTTATGAGATCTCTTGGTGAAGTCTGGAGTACAAAGAGCACATTAATAAGGGAATCTAGAGACCTAGGAAAGATCTCCTTCACTAAACGATATGGTATATTGCACACATATAATCTAGAAGTTGAGAAGAAGAAACAAATAGATAATTCCAGAAAGAAGACTCTAGCTTTTAAAGTTCAAGAGAAAATTCTGAAGTCAATGGCAGAGGAGGAAACCAGTGACACCTCATCCGCAAGTGAACAAGGACTATCTGAAGACCTTGCCTTGATAGGAAAAAAGTTCAAGAAACTATTCAAAAAGAGGAATCTCAAGAAGAACTTTCCCACAAAGACAAAAAAAACAGAGAAGGAAGTCTGCTATAATTGTGGCAAGACAGGACTACACAATATAGATGGCCCAATCAAGAACCTTCTACCCAAAAGTACAAAAAGGACTACAACAAAGGCAATTCTGAAAGAAAGGATAGAAGCAAAGCCAATGCTGTAACGATATAAAGCGATATAGACTCTGATGATGAAGAGATAATCTCAAATGCTCAACTCTGTCTCATGGCTAAAGATGATGAAAAGCAACACGTATTTGACTTTTCTGAATCAGATGCTACCTCAAAGGAATTAAAGGAAACACTTCAAGAAACCTCAGAAAGCTTTATTTCTCTTTCAAGGGAAAATAAAGAAAATCTTGAGCTTATTGCAAATCTCAAAGAGAAATACAATCAAGCACATGATGAAACCAATAGCATCTTAGCTAATGCTCAAGATATAGTCTGCTGCACCTTAGTCTGCACTTAGTACTGTGAGACCTTGTCTGCACCAATCCCTACTGTGACCTCATATGCACCCAGATCTACCACACTTCATACATTGCTATGTTGGTCCTCGTCTATAAGTCCAATCCTAGATCCTGAAGCATTTGTAGTTATTTTGTTACCCATGCATGTCTTAACTGCTTAACCAAAATCCTTTGTAGTAGTATGCATCTGGTGGCCCACACGATACTCCTCATCTATAGTCATCTGCTCTCCTGCATCTGACATAGACTGCAGCTACCTACTTGATCTCTAGCCTAAGCACACTAACAACATCATAGCTAATACCCCTAAGTTTTTTTCATTAATTTTTATACAATTTGAGGGATTTCACATTCCTATCATGATAGATTTGTAGTCTTTTATTACTCATGTTCATCCCAACTACTTATCTAGAATTCTCTGATGTAGTAGTCTCTATCTAGGTGATCCACATTGGCCCTCCAATTGAGATTGTTTGCTACACGATTATATGTTTTCTAGAGTGCATCTAACTATCCTACTTCTAACCTAAGTAATTAACCATGAACATGCCCTACTCTAAAGTTTTGTTCCTTAATTTCTATAAAATTAGAGGAATTATACAATCTTAAAAATCTCTTCCTAAATTCATGATAACAAAACTTTAAGTTTAAAAACAACAAGCTTACTACTTAACAAAAAGTTACAACTAAAAAGTTTCTAATAAACAATTTTTCTGAAATAACATTGTTCTGAATAATGTCTAAAAGATTACAGGATATTACATGAGAATACATAAGACCTTTATAACTCCTTTAGCCTCCATGTCCTTTTCCTCTGCTACCTTTGGACTCGTCTACACGATGATCCCTATCACGCCTTGGACATTTGGACTTTTCATCCCTGCTTCTGTGATGCTCTCTTAACCTGCTCCTCTTCTTGTATTTCCTATGTCTACCATTATCTTTACCTCTGTTACTCGTGTCCTCCCCCTGAGACCTAGAGGGTTCCTTGAAAGTCTTTCTCTTTTTCTATACTTCGTCCACTTGAGCTGCAAATTCCTCGTCCATATGCTTTCTCTTCTTTTCTGTATCCTTTTCCCTTTCAGCATCTCTGTCCTGTGCATCTTTTTCCCTTTTTTTGTTATCATCAAGTGGGGGTTCTTAAGCCTTGATTGCTTGCTTGAGAGCTTGCAGTTCAGAAATAGTAGTGGCCTATGCTGCAATTGCTTTGTTGATCACAACTTGGACTTTGTTCTCTAAGAGAGAGTGATGTATTTTTCATTATTTTGTATGTTCTGTTGGAGTTGGTCATGTGTGGCTTTGAGATTTTCTTAGAGATTATGGACTTGTGTAGTGTGGGAGTTTATGAGTTTGTTGAGGGATGAAGCACTTCTGTTATATTGTTGCAGATTGATGGCATTACTGTTGTTGATCTGTTTCATTAGCCTTTTCTCAATTGCACTCATAATCTCATGGAGTTCTGAAAACAGTTCGTATTTTTCTTCTGGTACAGTCTCCAACTCAGTTGCAAGAGGCTACAGCTTGGTTGTGAGATCATAAAGTACATCATTGTTCCGCTCATGCATGTCATAGATGTCCAGCTCGAGTTATTAGAGTCTATGATTAATAGTGGATGCATTTGAGTCAGGTTCTAGAGATGGGGGCCTGGCCTATTGGGTAATCCAACCACTATCTTTGGTTGTGTAGAGGACTTGAAATGCTGAACTTCTTCGAATACCTCCCTAAGACTTCTTGTAGTCGTCTTAGGAGTCATGGAGACATTTAATGTGGAGCTATACGGTAAAGCTTGTGGAAAGCTTACTGATGGAGGATTTGTTATCATGGAAGAAAGCCCAAACGTGGACATTGGAGTGTACTGAATTTTGAGGAGAGACACCATGTGTTCTGAAGTTGGTTGTTGATATTGCGATTCTTGAGAGACGGGGGTATCACCCAGGAGATATACTAAAAGCTCCTTGATTGTCATTCCTCCTCAACTGACCTCTTGACTGTGTTCAAGTACAGAAGAGGTTAACAGTTTCATTAGCAGCTTGGATAATCACAATTTCATCAGATTGAAGAGATGCTTCGGAGTCATTTGGAGAGGTCTTTGGTCTGGTTGCTGACTATGAGCTTCACTTTCTTCGACTGCACATGTCTCATATGTAATCCTTTGAACCATCTCGGTTGTAGTGTCTTGGATGACCTCGTCTGATATCGTGTGCAGTTTATTTAGTGGATTGGTCCTTGATCCTTGTCTCCTTTGGATTTGTGGGGACATCATCCATTGTTGTAGCTAGTTCTTTGCCTATTAGGCATGTACTTAAGTCTGTTGTTCCTTTTTAATAGCACTTTCCTTGTCCACTTCATCAATATTGGCCTCCTCATTATCTGCATAGTTTGTAACTGGTTTATTGTTGTCATCGATGTTGTCATTATCATCTGGAGAGGGTGGCCTATCTATCGTGGCCTGAAGAGGTAGTTATAGATCTTCATAGTGGTCATTCTTACGTGTTTGTCGACCAATCTTTTTCCTTCAAATTCTACTTACATAGTGTGCACCAACTCTACTATCTACAAATAGGCTTGACGATGTCTTACAAATTTATCAATGCAGTCCTTGATCTCTAGAGTTCCATTAAAAAGAATATAGCCGACATCATGCTTTTTCTTCTTTGCTGCTTCCTTCCTTTGCAGTTGAGAGAATTGTTCTAGTTCAAAGTCATTAAATTGATCAACTATTTTGATTTTTGATTTTTTCCCATCGGGATTAATCCTGTATCTAATTATTTGGCCATATAGGATGAGTTATGGCATTTTTGCTGCAAGACCTTTGCTTTTTAGAGATAAACTATTTTCTCTTTTGAATTGATCTAACATGGACAGTGTCTCTGTTTTCCTAGCGGCTCTCTTACTTTGGCCGTATGTCTAGTGACCCTTGTTTCATTTGACAGTGCTCTTTACAAGGCTGCATCAATTTTTGTCTTGCTTGATGTTGTTGTAGGTGGAAGTTCATCTTTTGTAGCTGTTGTTGTTGATTTCCATATCTCAGTTATAGTTGAGGGTTCTGCAGACTTGTAAGTTCCATCTCTATAGTTGAGAATGGAACGATCATAGTAGTGGTTGCGGTTGTCTCAGCTGTAGAGGTTATAGTATGCTCTTTTGTAGCAGTGGTTGGAACTCCAATCATAATGGATGTGGAAGTGGTTGTTGTAGCTAGCTGCCCTTCTTGCCTCCTTCCTCCATTACTTTAATCTGCTTTTTGTTGTTTTCCAACGCTAACATCTCCTGCCTGAATGTGGCTTGTGATCCTTAACATGTTTCAACCCACATATCGATAGTTTGAGTGATGATAGATGTCAAGTTTTCATCTTGACTATCTTTTAGAACCTCAAGTGCTATGTTTGAGTCATGGAGAACGGCTGTCTCAATTACTTGTGAGGCTTCATCTTCGATGTTCTCCCTTTCTCCACAATCACTGTCAGCACCGGTGGTGCTGATGAAGGAATTGGAGAGATGGTGCTTATTGGGACTTGTACTTCTACTTTTGGCTCAGTTAATGGTTATTTTCCTTCTTTGTGTTCTGCTAGGTTGTCTATATTGATATGTTTTTTGATCTTCCGTATCGATTCCTTCTACATTCAAATCCCTTAACGGATATTGACCTCCTCCTCTATTGTTGCTTCCATTTCATTGGTGTCCTGGTGCCTTTGAGGTGGTCTCTTCTGCTTTTTTTTGCATCTACAATACAAGTTTCCTCCTTGTTTGTCTGGGAGGTCTTGTTGTTGCCTTCTTTGTTGGCCTTTTTGTTTTGGCTTTTGGAGTCTTTACAAAAGTTGTCTCTGTTGTAAATGCCTTTTCTTCAAGAACCCTCTTTGGGGTTTTCCCTTTATTCCTTACCCTTTTTCACCACATCATTCAATGGTTGATCAGATGCCATTGAGGTGGTCTACATTGCTTATCCTTTCTTGCCAAAGCCAGGGGTTGCATGCTAATTTTTGAGACATTTATCTACTTTGCTACAGACCAGGCCTTTCTTTTCTTATCTGAAAGCTTGAGTTTCATCTTGAGGAAGAAACTGATGATTCTTCCAAATCACAGTTGCCTAGCCTTCATAGGTTTGGCTAATTGGTACATTAGTAGTTTGGCCGTATAGGGCTTAGACTTCATCAGAATTGCACACATTATCTTTTGTTGATTAGTAGTGATATGGTCCTTAGCAAACTCTCTGGATATGATGAACTTCTCGAAGTATGCAAGAAGCTTCTGTGGCTTTGATAATAGTTTCTTCATGGTTCTAATATTTGTGTCCTTGTGTTGCTCAATAAGCAAGGCAAGCTTCCCATTGTTCATTGTTGGTTGAGATACGCTCCTTGATTCTTCATTTGGAACTTGAAATAGATCTTCAAAGTCCTTCCGGGTTATTGTGTTTCCAATCCTTTTGCTGGATATGTAAGAGATACTCAGAAAGTTGTCCGTAACTTGTGCATTTTCGATGAAATTTCTAACCTCATCTTCATATTTTTTGCTCGTTGTTTCACAAAGGTACTTGAACCCAGCGTCTTGGATGAGTTTGGCAATTTCCTTGATTTCTTCTGATTCTTCCTTTAGATTTTCAAAATCTAGCACGAAACCAGTCTATAGCTCTATCTTCTTCGTATCTTTTTCTTTCTTTGAAGGACTTGGCTGGACGTGAGTCCTGAAAGAAATGTGCAATCCCTCCACGTGTATAAAAATTGATGAATAAAACTTAGAAATATTACCCATGATGTTGTTAGTGTGCTTAGCCTGGAAATTAGGTAGATATCTACAGTCTAGGTCAGATGCTGGAGAGCAGACGGCTACAGATGGAGAGCATTGTGAGGGCCACCAGATGCAGACTATTACAGAGAATTTCGACTAAGGAACTAAGACATACATGAGCAATAAAAAATCTGCAAATGTTTCAGGATGTAGGATTAAACTTGTAGATGAGGACCAACAGAAAAAAAATGGATTACATCAGATTTGGGTGCAAACGAGGTTACAACAATGACTAGGTGTAGACAAGATCTCAACAGTACTTAGTACAGACTGAGAGGCAGCAGACTGGAATATAGTACAAAGGGTTGCTGAGGTTGGGTCAGAGGTCCGAGGATCAATCAAATCAAAAGTTTGAGGTTCAGAATGTGGCAGTATGAGGATATGAAAAAGGTGAACATGTGACCAGCTGTCACATCAGATCCTGTACACAAGTCACGGGTTCATTCCCTGAGCCTATAAAAGGGAATTAGAGAGCTCAAGAATAGTAGTTAAATAAGAGATTGAACGTACAAGTGTATAAATACAATCCAAAATTCAAAGCTGCTCAAGTAATCTGAATTGAGAAAGAACAGGAAGAAAAGGGTTCAGTAATCTACAATGAAGAATAAATGGTGCAGCAGAGTCCAATAAAGGATCTGTGCAAGGATTTAGGTTGTTCGCCTTTGACAAATTAGCTAGCTTATAAAGGGGTTGTCTTGTAAGTCAAAAAGAAGAAGATAGTGAACTGTGAACTCACCTTTTGGGTTAACTAAACTGGTCACCAAAGGAAGACTTGACTAAGCTCTCGATCAGAAACTAGACTGAACCGTCTGCACATCAACAATCATCTCCATCAGAAACTACTATTGAATATAGACTCAGATAACTAGATCAAGAAATCTACAACATGCATCAATGGACAAGGGATGTATTCAAGGAAGTTCTCACCAGTCCGTAATTCGTTGTAGACGAGTTGGAAGCTGAGAAGACTGCCAGGAAAATAAATTTTTAAGACTTCCAGGAAACTCTCTCCAATATTGGTGAAGGTCTTATAGATCAAATAAAAAGGGAGGAAGAATCCGTAGAATCAATAGAAACAACCTCATTGCCAATAGAGGAGCAGACTACAACAGACAATGCTCTCAAAGGTGTCATCCTTGAGGAAATAAACCAACACCTGATGAGTGACACTTCCTCTTGCCAGGAAAATGAGCAACATATAGATTCATGTCCACTAAACATGGATTTTTCACCCCTCGTCTTCATTTGGAATGGTGCAAACTAGGGCAGATCCACCATCTGTAGGTTTTCCCCAAGGCCTACTCTACATTGGCACATCTGACATTTAGATGACAGCCCAGACTATAGAAAGACCATCCTCTACTACAAGAATAATGGTAGAGACTGAATTGTCTGTACATCAGGGAAAGACTGAACTAAGCTCTTGATTATTAGCTGATAACGAGTGTCTGAACTAGTATAAATCTTGTAGTTTTTATCTATTTTCCATTGTTGTGAGCCTTTAGAACTGTTAAAAATAAATAAGAATAGCAAAATAGAGACAAACTCATAGAGTTTAAGTGTCTACTCCAAACTACCTCAGTAGTCTGCAAAGAACATCAATGGTTGAAACTAATAGTTCCGCTGCATTATGCTGACAAATTTTAATACAACCTATTCACCCCCTCTAGGTTGAACTTGTGGATCTAAGAGTTGGTATCAGAGCCTGTCTTTCGAGACTTAACGGTTTTGGAAAGAAAAGATCATATCTTTTGATTTATATCTGTAAGAAGTTACTAACAGTTTATATTGTGAAGAAAATATGGCTCCACCAAAATTACCCAAATGCCTTAACAGTGGAGAGCCACTAGTATGTTCTTCGATAAATCTAATCACTGGAAGCTGAGGATGCTTGCACATTTGGATTCAATAGATGAAAGAATACATGACATCATTATTGATGGACCATACATGCCAAAAAGACCAGACCCAATTGATGCAAGCAATGAAGTGAACAAGCCCAAATCCCTCTGGATAAAACAGGACTGGGATCTAGTATTGATGGACAGAAGGGAAAGAAATCAAATTTTTAAAGCTCTTAATGATGATATGTTTGAGATAGTGGTTCACATAACCACTGCAAAGAAAGCATGGAACGCTCTACTGCTCAAGAATAAAGGAACAAATGAAATCACTGGAAAAAACAAGGATGTCCGGATACAGAAGCACGAGTGGGTCTCAATGAGATCTGATGAGAACTTAACTAGCTTCTACGAGAGGTTTAATGTACTAATCAACAATCTCAAAACTTTAGGGAAGACTTTTGATAATAAGGAAGTCAACCTGAAATTCATGAGATCGCTTGGTGAGATCTGGGGAACAAAGACCACAGCAATAAGGGAGTCCAAAGATCTTGCTAAGATGTCCTTAGCTCAACTGTATGACGTATTGCATACCTACAACCTGAAAGTTGAGGAGAAGAGACAAATTGATGAGGACAGGAAGAAAAATCTAGCCTTTAGGCTCAAAAGAAAATTCTGAGATCCACGACAGAAGATGAAACCAATGATACGTCATCTACAAGTGAACAAGTAATATCAAAAAAACTTGCAATGATGGGCAAGAAGTTCAGAAAGTTGTTCAAGAAGAAAAATCTAAGGTAGAACCTCTCAACAAAGGCCAAAGAAATAGAGAAAGAAGTCTGCTACAACTGTGAAAAGCGAGAACACTTTGCTACATAATACAGATGATCTATACAAAAATCGTCTGCACAGAGGAACAAAAAGGAATACAGTAAAGGGAACACTGGAAGAAAGAAAAAGGGCAAAGCCTATGCTGCTAAAACATGAAGTGAGACAGACTCAGATGATGAAGAAACCATCTCTAATGCTCAGTTTTGTCTTATGGCAAAAAGTGAAGAAAAACAACAGGTATTTGATTTTTCTAACTCAGATGTTATTATAGAGGAATTGAAGGAGACACTTCAAGAAACCTCTGAAAGTTTTATTTCTCTCTCAAGGGAAGATAAAGTGAATCTCGAACTGATTGCAAATCCTAGAGAGAAATACAATCTAGCATATGAAGAGATTAACAGTAACCTGGCAATGGCTCAAAATGAGCTAAAGAAATTAGATGAAAAAGTAAAGTTTCTCAATACAGTAGTGGAGACACTCACATTAAGAAATACTGAGCTTGAAAAATCAGGTTGATACATGGAATGGAAAGATCCTGAACTTGCAGAAAATGCTTAACTTGGAATAATCTCTCACATGATATGGAATAGAAAATCCTCACATTATAAAACAGGCTTTGGTTACAAGGACTAGTTAAATAATCTCTCACATTTAAAAGTGATTGATAATGTCATCACCAATCAGAAAAAGGCAAAGCAGACCTCTGCATAACTCTTGCAGAAGGGCAAAGCCTCTATTGTACAAGGAGAGGAGAAGAGTAAAGCCTCTACTGCTCAAACCCAAAGGGTTAAATCCTTTAGCAAAGCATCATCACAAACTAGTATAAAACACCACAAGGTGCAGAAAGTTTGGAATCCTAAGACTGAAACCAGTAAAAAGCCATACAGATCTCAGTATGCACCAAAAGACTCAGTATGAAACAAAACGTCCAATACTACATAGAGAAAACCATAATTGAAACATGCCTGCACATGCATAATGCAGCAGAAGAGGTGGAGAAACACCAAAAGACCACCTAGGGCAACAAGACCAAGGATCTATTGCTAATCCTGTGGTAAACCTAGTCCGAGGTCATTTGAATGTTGGACTCCACACAAAAAAATAACTCAAGTGTGGATCCCAAAGGCTACCAAGTAAAGGACTGATACGAGTGGGTACCATGTACAAGTTTTCAATGTTGTACTGCAGTACCAACAAGGTGGAACATGGTACCTAGATAGTGGATGCTCTTGACATATGGTTGGGAACAAAAGTATTCTGAAAGATTACAGAAACGAAGAAGGACCCCTAGTCATCTTTAGAGCAGGCATGCAGGTAAAACTAAAGGTTATGGAACCCTTGGTACATGTTGTTTAATCTTTAGAGATGCAGCTTATGTTAAAGGTTTAGAACATAACATTCTTTCCATTAGCCAGTTATGTGACAAAAATTATGACATCTCATTTACTCATGATTCATGTCAAGTAAGAGACATAGTCACCAAAGAAGTCAAACTGGTAGGAACTAAAAAAGGACATATTTATATAGTAGACTTCAACTCATCACAGTTAGAACAAATAACATGTTTTTACACAAAAAGTGCTGATGATGTAAATTGGCTATAGCATAAGAGACTAGCTCATTTGAGTTTTGAAACTATAGCCAAATTATCCTTAAAAAAAACTAGTAAGAGGACTTCTTCAAATAAAATTCAGAAAAGATAAGTTGTGTAGACCATGCTAAGAAGGAAAGTAGATTAGAGCAAGTTTTAAACCTCTTAACTAATTAGAATCAGGTAGAATACTGGAGCTATTACACACGGTTCTTTTTGGTCCAGTAGAGGTAGAAAGTTTAAATAAAAAGAAGTATACCCTGGTTATAGTAGATGACTATTCATGATATACACGGGTAATGTTGTTGCATAGAAAGAGTGACACTTGTAGTCTACTAACTAGATTCCTAAAGGCATTGAAGTAATCATAATCAGGAGTGATCATGGTATTGAATTTGATCAAACAGGAGTAGATGTTTACTACAATGATCATGGAATAAAGCATAATTTTTCAGCACCTAGAACACCTCAGCAAAATAGTGTAGTAGAAAGGGAAAAAAAGGACACTTATAGAAGTAACTAGAACAATGCTTGTTGATGCTAGCATCCAAAAAGCTTTTGGGCAGAAGCAGTAAACACTGTATGCTATATCCAAAATAGATGTATTATACATAAACTGCATAAGAATACTCCCTATGAATTATGGAAAGGAAAGACACCAAGTGTCAAATACTTTCATGTCTTTGGATGAAAATGTTACATACATAACAATGATAAAAATCATCTAGACAAATTTGATCCTAAGGCAGACAAGGAACCTTCTTAGGATACTCCACAACTAGTAAGGCTTTTAGGGTATATAACATCAAAACACAGACAGTTGAGGAGTCAGTTCATGTTTCCTTTGATGAATATGATATATCCATGCGTGATGCTAATGTCTTTCCTGAGGACTGTGCATGCATAGAAGATGAACAAGATATAGACGAAAGCCATGAAGCTGTAGAAAAGGAAGAACAGTCTGCACACACTGAAGGAAACAACAATGCTGCAGAGTAAAAGCAGCCCATGATGCAACAACAAATAGAACACACAACTGTTGAACAAGACAAAAAGAGATGGATCAAGGCACATACACACGATGACATCATTGGACACAAAGATTCACCTCTGTAAACTAGAAGAGCGATAACCAGAGAGTTCATGTCTGGATGTTTCATTTCAGAAATGGAACCAAAGAGAACTAATGAAGTCTTAAGTGGTTCAACATGGATTGATGTCATGCAAGAAGAACTAAATGAGTTTCAAAGAAACCAAGTATGGTATGTGATACCAAGACCAAAAAATTATCCAGTTGTTTGCTACAAGTGGGTGTTTAGGAAAAAATTGATGAAAATGGAACAGTAATCAGAAATAAAGTCAGGCTAGTTGCAAAAGGCTATTCGTAAGAAGAGGGAATTGATTTTGATGAGACCATTGCTCCTGTTGCAACAAAAAGCTATAATAACATTTCTTACATATGCTGAATATCAAGGATTCAAAGTCTATCAAATATATGTGAATAAGTACCTTCCTAAATGGAAATCTACAAGAGGACATATATGTTGAACAACCTCCTGGTTTTGAAGATTTTGAATATCCACGTCATGTTTACAATTAGACAAGGCATTATATGGATTGAAACAAGCTCCAAGGACATGGTATGAAACTCTCTCAACATTTCTGTGTGAAAAAAACTTTCTAAGAGTAGAGGTAGACACCACCTTATTTCATAAGAAACATAAAAAAACATATATTATTAGTATATATTTATGTTGATGACATTATATTTGGCTACACTAATAACAAGCTGTGTGAGAGATTTGCTGCATAAATGAAATCCAAATTTTAGATGAATTTAATGGGAGAATTGAAATATTTTTTAAAATTTCAGGTACAACAGTGTAGGGTTTGAGTTTCAACCCAGAAGGGGGGGGGGGGGGGGGGGGGGGGGGGTGAATAGGTTGTACAAGATTTTAATGGTCTTTTTCTGCGGAATAATGATATTGTGCAGACTAGTATTATGTGGAGACTAATCAAATAGTCTGCAGATGATACTATCTAGTCTGCACTCAAGATTTGCAACTCCTTGAGTCTTTATCTCTTTTTCGGCTATGATAATTTGTTAGAACCAATTCCAAGTATCAGTATAATAAAAGCAGTAAATGGACACAATATTTATACTGGTTCAGACACTTGATATCAAATAATGATCGAGAGTTTAGTCCAGTCTTTCCTTGGTGACTAGTGTAGTCAACCCAAGAGGTGAGTATCACTATCTTCTTGTTTTTGTTTAGAAGAGACTTTCCTTTTACAAGTTATCTAACTTGTATGAAAGATAAAAAACCTAAAAGTTTGTACAGATCCGAACTCTCGACTCTGCTGTAAGATTTTGTTTTTCTGCAGACTAGTGAAACTTTCGATTGTATCTTCACGACTTGGTTTTCTTGATTAATCTTTGAGTCGTCAGATTGCTTTGCACTCTTTGCTTTTCAATCCACATTCAACAACACTTTTCAATAAGCTTTACCGGTTCCCTTTTAAAGGCTAAAGGAATGAACCTTTGTAGACAATGCACTGTTTCTGGCAGTCCATTCATGTCCTACACCATCTCGTTCCTGATGTTTGCAGTCCACTACCATAGAATCCGTGCCGTTGCTACTTTAACTCAAATTCTCGCTTGACTGACTTCACACCTCTGACCCAATCTTGGCAATCACCTCTGCTACAGTCCAGTCTACTGCAACTCCTGGTCTGCAAACAGTCTCTGTCACAACCCTAGTCTGCATCCCATACTGCAACCCTAGTCTTCACCCAGTCTCTGTTGCAACCCTTGTTTGCACTCAGATCTGACTCAGTTTATGCCTTGCAGTGTTGGTCCTCGTGTGCAAGCTCAGTCCTTCATCCTGAAGTCTTTGAGTTCTTTTGTTGCTTATGAATGCATTGGTTGTTTATCCAAAGTCCTTTGTAGTAGTCTGCATCTGATGGCCTGCACGATTTTTATACATCTGCATCCGTCTGTTCACTGGCATCTGACCTAGACTACAACTATATACTTGACTCCTAGCATAAACACACTAACTACATTATAACTAATACATCTAAGTTTTGTTACATCAATTTCTATACAAA
>LIEC01012535.1:0-30066 GCA_001925005.1 Drosera capensis | reverse complement strand
CAGTCTTTCCTTGGTGACTAGTGTAGTCAACCCAAGAGGTGAGTATCACTATCTTCTTGTTTTTGTTTAGAAGAGACTTTCCTTTTACAAGTTATCTAACTTGTATGAAAGATAAAAAACCTAAAAGTTTGTACAGATCCGAACTCTCGACTCTGCTGTAAGATTTTGTTTTTCTGCAGACTAGTGAAACTTTCGATTGTATCTTCACGACTTGGTTTTCTTGATTAATCTTTGAGTCGTCAGATTGCTTTGCACTCTTTGCTTTTCAATCCACATTCAACAACACTTTTCAATAAGCTTTACCGGTTCCCTTTTAAAGGCTAAAGGAATGAACCTTTGTAGACAATGCACTGTTTCTGGCAGTCCATTCATGTCCTACACCATCTCGTTCCTGATGTTTGCAGTCCACTACCATAGAATCCGTGCCGTTGCTACTTTAACTCAAATTCTCGCTTGACTGACTTCACACCTCTGACCCAATCTTGGCAATCACCTCTGCTACAGTCTAGTCTACTGCAACTCCTGGTCTGCAAACAGTCTCTGTCACAACCCTAGTCTGCATCCCATACTTTAACTCAAATTCTCGCTTGACTGACTTCACACCTCTGACCCAATCTTGGCAATCACCTCTGCTACAGTCTAGTCTACTGCAACTCCTGGTCTGCAAACAGTCTCTGTCACAACCCTAGTCTGCATCCCATACTTTAACTCAAATTCTCGCTTGACTGACTTCACACCTCTGACCCAATCTTGGCAATCACCTCTGCTACAGTCTAGTCTACTGCAACTCCTGGTCTGCAAACAGTCTCTGTCACAACCCTAGTCTGCATCCCATACTTTAACTCAAATTCTCGCTTGACTGACTTCACACCTCTGACCCAATCTTGGCAATCACCTCTGCTACAGTCCAGTCTACTGCAACTCCTGGTCTGCAAACAGTCTCTGTCACAACCCTAGTCTGCATCCCATACTGCAACCCTAGTCTTCACCCAGTCTCTGTTGCAACCCTTGTTTGCACTCAGATCTGACTCAGTTTATGCCTTGCAGTGTTGGTCCTCGTGTGCAAGCTCAGTCCTTCATCCTGAAGTCTTTGAGTTCTTTTGTTGCTTATGAATGCATTGGTTGTTTATCCAAAGTCCTTTGTAGTAGTCTGCATCTGATGGCCTGCACGATTTTTATACATCTGCATCCGTCTGTTCACTGGCATCTGACCTAGACTACAACTATATACTTGACTCCTAGCATAAACACACTAACTACATTATAACTAATACATCTAAGTTTTGTTACATCAATTTCTATACAAATGGAGGGATTGCATATTCCTATCAAACAGTTAGGAAGTGGATTTTTATAAATCAAGCCATGTACTTGAAGAACATAGCTGCAAGAAGCTGTGCTGCACAAGTACAGTGGATGAGGTCACAACTTTTAGACTACGGTATGCTATTTACTAAAACTTCAATATTTTGTGACAACACGTCTATAATGGTAATTTTAGAAAATCTAATTTTTCATGCATGGACCAGGTACATTGAAGTCATATATCATTTTATCAAAGATCATGTGAAAATAGATCATATTAAATTGGAATATATTCCAACGGGAAAACAAATTCTAGACATTTTTACAGACATTTTTACAAAGTCTCTTCATGAGAGGAAATTTATTCAAATCCGAGGTGAATTGGATATGATTGATTTGAACAAATAAATTGGCCAAAATCCTCTACTGCATATGTTGAATGCAGACTAGCATTATTCATGCTCCATCGCTCCACTGCATATGTGGAATACAGAATAGCATTATTTTTGCTCTACTGCATTTTTATTTTTGGAAATACTGCATTTTTATTTTTATTTTTTGAAAACTAATTGCCTAGAATTAATGACTGAATTTGTATAACGGCTAGTTGAAAAATGGCAACGTTAACTTTTTCAAAGAGTATAAGTTGTGGATCTACTGCTTTCCATCAAAAACACTTTTACTTGCTCACTTTCTCTCTTTCTATTGCGCTCTTTGGTAAACCCATTTGCAAACCCTAGTTTACAAAATCTTTCGGTTCACTTTCACAAACTCAAAAAAATGTTTTCAATTCCACTGAAAATGGCGAACATCCGATCCAACATTCCTAAAAATGACAAGTCTCAAGAGAAACGAAGCCCAACAAAGAAGGTTAAGTTGCAGACAGGAGTGGTTCTCGACTTTGAGACACTAAAGAATGAATCAGATGAGGTAAAAGAGATATCTGAGTTCATTCAAGATGGAGGCCTCAAGTATTTCTGTGAGAAAACAATCAGGATATATGATGAGGAGGTACCACATTTCATCGAGAAGGCAATGGTTACAGACGATCTTCAATTCATCTTATACACCACCACAAAACGAATCGGGATCAACATTGGTCCAAATCCCTGATAGGAATCTGCAATCCCTCCATTTGTATAGAAATTGATGTAACAAAACTAAGATGTATTAGTTATAATGTACTTAGTGTGTTTAGGCCAGAAGTCAAATAGGTGTCACTAGTCTGTAGAAGAACACATCCTGCAGCAGAGTTCAGAGTTTGGATCTGTGTAAAGGATCTAGGTTCTTTATCTTTTATACAAGTTAGATAACTTGTAAAAAGAAGTTTCTTGTAAGCTCAAACAATATGATAGTGATACTCACCTCTTGGCTTTACTACACTGGTCACCAAGGGAAGACCAGACTAAGCTTTCGATTATCATTTGATATCGAGTGTCTAAACGAGTATAAATACTATGTCTATTACTTTCCTCTAGTGTATTGATATTTAGAACTATTAGAAACAAATCATCATAGTCAAATAGAGATAAAACTCAAAGAGTTTGAACTCTCTGTTGTAGATCACCAACTGTCATCTATAGACTACCTAAGTGGTCGGTATAGGACAGTGGTCTGCAAAGAACTAATATTCCGCATCAAAAGTTTGAATAAATTTTTGAAACAACCTATTGACCTCCTCCCCCTCTAGGTGTAAACTTAGATCTTATCAGAGCCTGACTTTCCAAACTTAACAGTTTTGTGGAAAGAAAAGGTCATTATCTCAATTGCAAAGAAGTTACTAATAGTTTATTTCTATGAAGAAAATGGCTCCACCAAAGCTTCCTAAATGTCCTAACATTAGAGAACCTCCATCATGTTCATTCGATAAGTTAAACCACTAGAAGCTAAGGATGCATGCACATCTCAATTCCATAGACAAAAGAATGCAAGACATCATCATTGATGGGCCACATATTCCAATGATGCCAGATCCATTGGATGCTACAAGAGAAGTACACAGGCCAAAGTCTCTTTGGTCCAAAGATGGCTGGGAGCTGGTGATGATTGATAGAAAAGCTCAAAACCAGATCTTCAAAGCCCTTGATGACAACATGTTCGAAATAGAGGTTCATACAACCACTGCAAAGGAGGCATGAGAAGTTCGTATGCTCAGAAATGAAGGGACCAACGAAATAAGGGAAAACAAGAACGATGTATTAATACTACAATACGAATAGGTCTCAATGAGATCTGATGAGAATCTGACTAGTTTCTTCGAAAGGTTCAATGTTCTCATCAACAATCTCAAAACCTTAGGAAAGACTTTAGAAAACAAGGAAGTCAACATAAAGTTGGTGAGATCGCTTGGTGAAATATGGAATACGAAGACCACACCTATAAGGGAATCCAGAGATCTAACAAAGATGTCCCTGGCTCAACTGTATGGTGTACTACACATATACAATCTCGAAGTTGAGCAGAAGAAGCAAATAGACGATGCAAGAAAAAAGACTCTTGCTTTCAAAGCTGATGAGAAGATTTTGAAGTCTATGGCAGAAGAGGAAACCATAGACACCTCGTATGCAAGTGAACAAGAATTATCTGAAGAAGTTGCCTTTATGGGAAAGAAGTTTGATAGGAATGTGCAATCCCTCCATTTGTATAGAAATTGATGTAACAAAACTTAGATGTATTAGTTATAATGTAGTTAGTATGTTTAGGCTAAAAGTCAAGTAGGAAGTTGAAGTCTATGTCAGATGCCAGTGTGCAGACGGTTGTAGATGAATGAAGATCGTGCAAGCCACCAGATGTAGACTACTACAAAGGATTTTGGATGAACAACTAGTGTGTTGATAAGCAACAAAAGAACTCAAAGGCTTCAGGATGAAGGACTGAGCTTGCAGACGAGGACCAAAATGGCAAGGTATGAACTAAGTCAAATCTGAGTGCAGACAAGAGTTGCAACAGATACTGGGTGCAGACTAGGGTTGCAGTATGGGATGCAGACTAGGGTTGTAACAGAGACTGGGTGCAGACTAGAAGTCGCAGCAGACTGGATTACAGCAGAGGTGATTGCCAAGGTGGTCAGAGGTTTGAAGTCAGTCAAGCGATGATTTGAGTTAAAGTATCAACGGCACAGTTTCTGGGGATAGTGGACTGCCAGCATCAGGAAAGAGATGGTGGGGGACATGAATGGACTGCTAGGAACAGCAATGTCTACTGAGTTTCATTCCTTGAGCCTTTAAAAGGGAACCGGTGAGGCTTATTGAGAGTTGCTGAAAAACGTGGATTGAAAATCAAAAGAGTGCAGAGCAATCTAGCATTTTTCAAAGATTTCTCGAGAAAGCCAAATCGTGAAGAGACAGTCGAAAGTATCACTAATCTGCAGAAGAAACAAAATCTTGCAGGAGAGTCTAAAGCTCGGATTTGTGCAAAGCATCTAGGTTCTTTGTCTTTCATACAAGTTAGATAACTTGTAAAAGGAAAGTCTCTTGTAATATAAAAACAAGAAGATAGTGATACTCACCTCTTGGGTTGACTACGCTGGTCACCAAGGGAAGACTGGACTAAGCTCTCGATCATCATTTGATATCGAGTGTCTGAACCAGTATAAATGCTGTGTTTATCTATTGCTTTTCATTACATTGATATTTAAGAACTGTTTCTAATAGATCCTCACAGCCTGAAAGGGATAAACTCAAAGAGTTTCAAGTCTCTACTGCAGTCTACCAATTGTTTACCTATAGACTACCTAGTAGTCTGCATGAAGCAATAGTCTGCACAAATAAGTATTCCACAGAAAAAGACCATAAAAGTCTTATACAACCTATTCACCCCCCGTCTAGAATAAAACTCGAACCCTATAATTGGTATCAGAGCCTGACTTTCTAGATTTAACAGTTATTGGAAAGAAAAGGTCACATATTATACTCGCAAAGAAGTTAATGATAGTTTGTTTGTGTGAAGATTATCATCAACAATGGCACCACCAAAGTTTCCTAAATGTCCTAACAGTGGAGAGCCTCCAACTTGCTTTTTCAACAAGTTCAACCACTGGAAGCTGAGAATGCTTGCGCACCTCAACTTCATTGATGAGAGGATGCAAGATATTGTTCTAGATGGACCAAATGTTCCAATGATGCCAGATCCAAAGGATCCAACAAGAGAAGTACAACGGCCAAAATCCCACTACACCAGAGAAGACTAGGATCTAGAGATGGTTGGAAGGAAAACTCTAAACCAAATTTTCAAATCCCTAGATGACAACATGTTTGAAATTGTGGTTCATACCAAGACAGAAAATGAAGCATGGGAAGCTTTAATGCTAAGAAACAAAGGAAGAGATCAGAGAGAATAAGAAGGATGTAATATGAGCTGGTCTCAATGAGGTCTAATGAAGATCTGACAACCTTCTTTGAAAGATTCAACATTCTCATCAACAAATCAAAACCTTGGGAAAGTCTTTCAAAAATAAGGAAATCAATCTTAAGTTTGTAAGATCTCTTGGTGAAATCTGAAACACAAAGACAACTGCTATAAGAGAATCTAGAGATCTAACAAAGATGTCCCTAGCTATCCTTTATGGTGTTTTGCACACTTACAATCTTGAAGTTGAGCAGAAGAAGCAGATTGATAATGCAAGGAAAAAGACCTTGGCTTTCAAAGTTCAAGAGAGAGTCTTGAAATCCATGGCAGAAGAGGAGAACGGTGACACCTCGTCTACAAGCGAAGAAGGTCTATCAGAAGAACTGGCACTGATGGGAAAGAAGTTCAAGAAGCTATTAAAAAAGAGATCCTTCAAAAAGAACTTTCCCGCAAAAAACAAAGATGCAGACAAGAAAGTCTGCTACAACTGTGGTAAACCAGGACACTTTGCTGCTCAATGCAGACGACCAATTGAAGACTCGTCTGCAACAAAATTCAAAAAGGACCACAACAAAGACACCCTTGGGAAGAAGGAAAGAGGAAAGGCATATGCAGCAAAGTCATGGAGTGATACAGACTCTGATGATGAAGATATTATGTCAAATGCTTAGCTATGCCTCATGGCAAAAGAAGAAGAACAAAAGGAGGTATTTAATCTCTCTGACTGAGAAGCTACTACAGAGGAATTGAAGGAAGCACTTCAAGAAATCTCTGAAAGCTTTATTTCTCTTCTAAAAGAAAATAAAGAAAATCTTAAGCAAATTGTAACTCTGAAGGAGAAATGCAATTTAAATGAAGAGACTAAAAATAGCCTAATCAATGCTCAAGATAATCTGAAGAAAGCAAATGTAAAAGTGAAGCTTCTCAATGCAGTAGTGGGAACACTTACTATGAGAAACACTGAGCTTTAGAAGCAGATAGATGCCTGGAATGCCAAGACCTTAGATCTACAAAAAGTAATCAATGTAGGTCAATCTTCCCATGATAAAACAAGGATAGGATACAATGATTGGTTAAATGACAATAAGGATAAAAAGGTAATTACCAAGAAAGATGAGCAGACCACTTCAAAAGTCCTGCAGAAAAAGAATGTCTCAACTACAGTAGAGGTATAGACGAAGAAATCCTATACTGCAGGATAGGAATAACTAAGCTGCACCAACAGCTCTGAAAAAGAACAATATTCTCAAGAGATCTGTAATGCAAAGTAAGATCTCTACTGCTCAGCCTCGAAGGAGCTGGAGCAGACTACCTGTGTATATGCATGATAAAAAGAGAGCAAGAAACGCTCAAATGGAATTTAGAGAAGGGGCCCATGGAGCTCAACATACACCTAACTTCTCAGTATGGAATAACTCCCTGAAATCAACATGGAGAAAACCATATTCAAGACACACATGCTCATGTCAAGAGCAGCAGACCAAGTGGAGCAGACCATTGAGAAACATAAGACCAAAGGTCTACTGACCTGTGGCAAACTTGGCCACAAATCGTATGAATGCTGGAACTCACATAAGAAGATAATTCAAATGTGGATTCCAAAAGCTAACCTATAAGAACCCAGATGAGTGAGTACCATGTAGAAAGCTCTTCATGTTTTCATCACAGGAAAAGAAAAAGGGAATATGGTACTTGGACAGTGGATGCTCAGTTACACATGACTAATCCAACCTTGAATATTTCAGAAAAGAAGAAGGACCTCTTGTCATATTTGGAGGAGGAAAGGCAGATACAACTAAAGGTTATGGAACCTTTGATACAGGTTCTTTAATCTTTAGAGATGCTGCTTATGTCAATGGATTAGAACATAACCTGCTATCCATTAGTCAGTTGTGTGATAAGAACTATGATGTGACATTTACTCATGATACATGTCAAGTAATAAATAAGATCACACAAGAAGTCAAATTACTAGGAATTAGAAAAGGAAATGTATATGCAGTAGACTTCGACTCCTCACAATCAGAACAGATTACTTGTTTCTATACTAAAGAAGCTGAAAATACAAATTGGTTATGGCACAAAAGATTAGCTCATCTGAACTTCAAAATTATAGCAAGATTATCCTCAGAAAACCTAGTAAGAGGACTCCCACAAATAAAGTTAAAAAAGGATAAGTTATGGAGACCATGCCATAAAGGAAAGCAGACTAGGACAAGCTTTAAACCTTTAAACTCTTCAGAATCAATTAGGATTCTTGAACTACTGCATATGGGTCTCTTTGGTCCAGTTGAGATGGAAAGCTTAAGCAGAAAAAGATATACTCTAGTTATAGTAGATGATTACTCCAGATACACTTGGGTAATATTCTTACATAAAAAGAGTGAAACATGTAGTCTTCTAACATGGTTCCTTAGACAAATCCAAAATGAAAAAGGAATAGAAGTAATCACAATTAAAAGTAATCATGGTACTGAGTTTGATCAGACAGGAATAGATGCCTATTGCAATGATGATGGAATTAAGCATAACTTCTGAGCACCTAGAACACCCCAACAAAATTGTATGGTTGAGAGAAAGAATAGAACACTTATAGAGGCGATTAGAACAATGCTTGCTGATGCAAACCTATCCAAAATCTTCAGGGCAGAAGCACTAAACACAGCTTGCTATATTCAAAATAGGTGCACAATTCACAAGCTTTATAAGAAAACTTCATATGAATTGTTGAAAGGAAAAACACCAAGTGTTAAATACTTTCATGCCTTTGGATGCATATCTAATATACACAACAATGATAAAAACTATTTACAGAAATTTGATCCTAAGGCAGATGAGGCAACCTTCTTAGGATACTCAACAAATAACAAGACATTTAGGGTGTATAATAAGAGAACACAGACTGTTGAGGAGTCAGTTCATGTATCATTTGATGAAAAAGAAATATTCCTAAGAGATGCAAATGTATTTGATGAGGAATGTGCATGCAATGAAGAGAACAAGTAGACAAGAAGAAGAAAAATCTCAACAACAAGTAGAAGCGATACTACAGGAGAAGAAGAAGAAAAATCGTCTATTTGAAGAGAACATTAATACTGCAGACAAGGAAGAGTCGTCTACAAGAAGCGATACTACAACAGAAGAAGAAGAAAAATTTCAACAACAAGTAGAATCAAACTAACAAGATAAAGGAAGATGGATTAAGGCACACACACAGGATGATATTATAAGGGATAAGAACACAACTGTGCAGACTAGGAGAGCAACAAATGCAGAATGCTTGGCTAGCTGTTTCATATCTGAAATAGAACCTAAGGTTATAAATGAAGCTCTAAATGATCCAAAATGAGTGGATGCAATGCAAGAAGAACTAAATAAGGTTGAAAGAAATGAGGTATGGTATCTCATACCAAGACCCAAAAACTATCCAGTTGTAGGATGTAAATGGGTGTTTAGAAACAAGTCTGATGAAAATGGCACAGTCATCAGAAATAAGACTAGATTAGTTGCAAAGGGATACTCACAAGAAAAAGGAATTGATTTTGATGAAACCTTTGCACCAGTAGCAAGATTAGAAGCCATAAGAATGTTCCTTTCCTATGCAACATACCAAGGATTTGAAGCCTATCAAATGGATGTAAAAAGAGCATTTCAAAATGGAAAGATACAAGAGGAAGTTTATGTTCGAATAACCTCCTCGCTTTGAAGATTATGAACATCAAGGTCATGCATATAGGTTAGGTAAGGCATTATATGGGTTAAAACAAGCACCTAGGGTATGGTACGAAACTCTCTCAACTTTTTTCTGTGAGAATAAATTTGAAAGAGGTAAGGTTGATACCACTCTGTTCTTAAAGAAACATAAGGATCACATATTATTAGTGCAAATCTATGTAGATGATATTATATTTGGTTGCACTAATGATAAGCTTTGGGAAAGATTTGCAAAACTAATGATATCTAAATTTCAAATGAGCTTAATGGGAGAACTAAAATATTTCCTAGGACTGCAAGTACAATTGCTAAAAAGTTGAATTTTCTTAAATTAATCCAAATACTTAAAGAACACTATCAAAAAGTATGGATTAGATAATGCTAGTCATATGAAGTCCCCAATGAGCACATCAATAAAGGTAGAAAAGGATGAACTTGAAAAAAAAAAAATCAAACAATGTATAGAGGAATAATAAGGTCATTATTATACCTTACTACAAGCAGACCGGACATTCAGTATGCAATATGCGTCTATAGAAGATATCAATCTGATCCTAAGGAATCTCACTACACTATAGTAAAGAGAACATTAAGATATCTCAAAGGAACTCCAAATCTTTGTGTATGGTATCTTAAGGATTCAGATTTTACTCTGATAGGATATTCAGATGCAGACTTTACAAGATGTGGAGTTGACAGAAAGAGCACAAGTGGATCATGTCAATTCATTGGAGCAAGGCTAATATCATGGTTCAGCAAAAATGAGACTGTTGTGTCTACCTCTACTGCAAAGCTGAATACATTGCTGCTGGAAGCTGTGCTGCACAAATACTATGGATGGGGTCACAACTTGTAGACTATGGTATGATATTTTGTAAAACCTCTATATTTTGTACGTCTACTATTCCTATTTCAGAAAATCCAGTTTTTCATTCAAGAACCAAGCTCATTGACGTCAGATATCACTTTATCAGAGATGATGTGCAAAAAGGTCATATTCAATTGGAATACATTCCAAAAGAAAAACAAGTTGCGGACATTTTTGCAAAACCTCTTTATGAAAGCAAGTTTATTCAATTTAGTGTACACATGGTATACTTGATTTGAAACAATGAACTAGCCAAAATGTTTTACTGCTTTACTGCATGTGTAGAAAACAGACTAATATTATTTATGAAACATGCAGACTAGCATTATTGTTTTACTACTCTAGTGCTTAATAAATAAGTAGAATACAGACTAGAATCCATAATGCTCTGTTGCATCTATTTTAGGAAAAGAATTTAAACGTTACAAAATTGTTTCCTAAAATAACGCAACGGTCAATAACTAGCACTCTATAACGGCTAGAAAGCAGTGTTAACTGTTATAATTCCCAAATGAGTATAAAAACTGCAAATTTTCAATTACAAAATCACTTTACTTTCTAATATACCCTCTTTCTCTCTCGCTAAAAGTGCTCTAATTCTCTTTCTAATCTTACGAGCACTCTACTGCACGAAATCGAAAACCCTAACTTTCTGAAAGTCTTTTGAATTCGATTTTTAAGCATAATAATTCTTGCAAAACTTTTCAAACATGGCCAACACTCCATCAAGCTGATCCAAGAAGAGCCCAACAAAGAAGATCGAACTACAGACCGGTGTAGTTTTTGATTTCAATACTATACGAGATGAATCCGATGAAGTAAAGGAAATGACTGATCTGATCCAAGAAGCCGGACTCAAATACTTCTACGAACGAAGAAGCAAGATTTATGATGATGAAGTTCTGGAATTCATCGAAAAGGCAAGAGTTACAGACGACCTACAACAAATTACATATACCACTTCTGCAAAAAGAGTTGAAATCATTATAGAAGTAGACGATTTTGCATAATTCTTCAACCTTAACAGTGAAGGGTCAAGGATCATTCCACCTACAATAGTAATAATTGAAAGACGTGCCATGCTACAAGAAGAGAAATGAAATGAAGGGATAAAGACCATAAAGAAGTTCTTATCCAAAGAACACAAGATGCTTGCCGATATTGTCAAAAAAGCCATTCTCTCAAGAGAATTCAGTAAAGATTAGATTACCACTGATCAGCAAGAAATCATGTGTGCAATACTCATGAAACATGGAGTCAACTGGGCAAAGTTGCTCATGTATCAACTTGCTAAGGCCGTAGAGGCAAAGCAATCACTGTTTGAAAGGATAATTAGCATCTTCCTCAAACAGAAATTAAAGCTATCTGACAAAATTGGGAGGCCATGGACGGTGGCCAAACAGATTGAAGTCAAGAAGATAGGCAAGCTGCTTGCAGGACTTACAAAGAAGACTCCAGCACTACAGACCCTCCATCAAAGTCTGCAGAAGTGCAGACAAGAAAAAAGGCAGCGCAGACCATTGCATCAGTGCAGACCACCACTGCAGTACAGACAAGATCAGCAAAGAAGCAGATCAAGAAGATACCAGTCCGCAAAGCTCAACCAAAAATGAAGGAGCAAAGAGTGACAAGGAGAAAGCTCCTTATGCAGACCTCCGATGAGAAACAGAGTCTGCAATAGTACAGCACTACAAATGCTGTAGAGCCACCCGCCATGGAGGAGGAAACAGAGTCTGCAATAGTGCAGACTAGGCAAACCATTGAGCCCTCATCCTCAAAAATCGCACCAAAGGTATCAGAAATTGCTTAATTCCATGATGCAAATATGGCAATTCAATTTTTGAAGGCCGGAGCAGATGAAAACTTGAAATACCTGATCTTGGAAGCTCAAGTGAGCTATTAAGGGATTAGGGAAGGACCTCGAGCTGAGTTCAGATAGAAGCTTGTTGCAGAAGGCTACACTCATGATGAAATAAGAGCAATATAGGCCAATCTATCTTTCTTGCACCCTCCCTCATAATCAGACCTATTACAGCAGAGCCAACAACAACAGCAATTGTTCCATTCACAAGCAGTGGAATGGATACCTCAAGGATTGCAGCAAACGAACCAACAACTGAAATAGCAACATGGACAACAACAACAACAACAACTCAAGAAAGGCCTTCTCCAGAAAAGATCATTGACACGGTCCTCTAGACGGTTAAGGGAGTAGAAGAAAGTCTGCTGTAGTAGAAAGCCAAAGACACTTAACTGCTTGCTCAAAAGAAACAAGTCGAGATGCAAAAGAAGGCTCAAAGCGAAGAGACGATTAAGGAGTTTATGGCACAACATAGACTACCAATCAAAAGGTCAACCGTAGCAAGAACAACAACAAGGTCTGCAAGACCAAAGTTGATTCCCCAAGGATCGAAGATGTTATAGAGAATCAATCCAGACCAATCACAGACTCTAATTGGGGACATTACTGGAATGACTGAAGGAGAGATCCATCAAATGACTCAACTTCAAAGGAAGGAGGGCAGCAGGTCAACAAGACCCAAGGAATCCCACTTTCTGGTCAATGGAACTCTTGAATTCAAGGATTCCACCTTGAAGACCATGAGACTTACATATGCTATCCTCAGACCCATTGAGTTTGTAAACTCACCTGCAGTCGAAGCTGAGCTAAAGAAGATCTTAATTAAACATATCCAAGCTGCAACTGAGGAGATATACGAATATCTCTCTAGACCTGATTTGGGAGAACATCAGCCATCAGGTGATGATGGTGATACTTAACAGCATCCTGATGCTCAGCAGGATGATGATGATGAAATCATTGATCAAGTTGCAGAAGGAGTGCAAGTACAGATGACCAATAGATAAGGAATCTACAGCAAAAGCAGTAGAGCTCGAAGCCGAGTCTCCTGCAAAGATTACAGCAGAGCTCGAAGCTGAGTCTTCTGCAGAAAGACCAATAGATAAGGAATCTACAGCAAAAGCAACTGCTAAAGAGAAGCAAGCTTAGCCTCAGACGAGGAATCTGTCACACAGACAGTAATCATAGCCCTTGTAGTAGAAGAGACACACGAAGATAAAGCTGAAGATCAACCAACTCAACAAACCATAGCTGAGGCCAAACAAGCAACTCACTCTCGAGTAGCTATACAAGATCTAGAGAATATCTTGTTTACACCACCCTCTTTTTTTTGGATAAGTGCAAACAAGAGCTGATCCGCCCTCTACAGGACTTGCACAAGGATTGTTTAGCCACAGTACATCAGAAACTCAAACAACACCTTCCTTAGCAGTCAGGAACCTAACAACAAAGTTTGATGAAGATGGTATTCAGGTACAGGACTTGCATAAGGATTGTTTAGCCACAGTACATCAGAAACTCAAACAACACCTTCCTCAGTAGTCAGGAACCTAACAACAAAGTTTGATGAAGATGGTATTCAGGTCATATCTAATCAACCACATCAACAAGGAGAAAGAATTCCATCATAACCTTCAAAGAACACCACCCAATACAGGCTGCGACAGCTCGATCAAGAAATCTATAATCTGTACTCATGGGCCAGGGATGCATTTCACAAGCTGCTTGAGACCTTGTTTACACCACCCTCCTTTTTTGGAAAAGTGCAAACAACAGCCGATCCACCCTCTATAGGACTTGCACAAGGATTGTTTAGCCACAATACATCAGAAACTCAAACTACACCTTCCTCAGCAATCAGGAACCTAACAACAAAGTTTGATGAAGATGGTATTCAGGTCATATCTAATCAACCATATCAACAAGGAGAAAGAATTCCATCATCACCTTCAGAGAACACCACCCAATACAGGCTGCGACAACTCGATCAAGAAATCTATAATATGCACTCATGGACCAGGGATGTATTTCACGAGCTGCTTGAGACCTTGCAGCCGATTGCTGAAGATATAGAGAAAGAAAGGGAAAAAAAAAAACCTTTCAAGATTTTCGAAGCACTTTGAGCAACTTGGCAGCAGGTGTCATTGACAAAATGAAACAAGCCAAGTCAATGAATCTTCAACATCAACGGATCAACACTTCCAACTTCAACAAATTCAAGGGCCAACACACTGCTGAACTCTGAAAGCTCAACCAATCCCTGCATACTACTCAGCAGCAGCTTAATAAGCATTTATGCATCAACGATACCAAATTTGGACTACTTGAAACCAAACTTCAAGTAGTTCAGAAGAATATCTTCTCAGAAATCAAAGCTGTGCGCACTACTCTGGAAACTCTCACCTCCACCCTCAATGCTAACAAAAAGGGGGAGAAACAATATGCAGTAGAGTAGCAGAAGACTCCAAGAAAGTCAGCTGCAACTCAGAGGGAGAAGCAGCCTACATATGAGCCAAAGAGGACTGCAGACGAGCAAAAGACTCAGGGGGAGAGGTCTTCTGCGGCAAAGAGGAAACTTTTCTCTGAACAAGAAAGGGAAAGGTCTACTAAAAGGTCTAGGCATCATAAGGAAAAATCTTATGAAGAACGAAGACGATACCACAGACAGTCAGAAGAAAGACCTTCAAAGCGTAGAAAACGTTCAGAAGAAGAACGAAGACATCAGCGCAACAAGGGAAAGGAGCATAAAGGTAAGGATAAAACATTTCCAATGCTATTTCTCTTTGTTTTAGTTATGTTGTTTGTATTTAAAACAATGTAATCAAGTTGAATTAAGTTTCAACATATATAACTAAATAAGTAGAAAGTTGAGTACTTGCTGTTTTACATAGGACTTTTTGTTAGCATCAATTTAGGGGGAGATTGATAGGAATGTGCAATCCCTCCATTTGTATAGAAATTGATGTAACAAAACTGAGATGTATTAGTCATAATGTAGTTAGTGTGTTTAGGCCAAAAGTCAAGTAAGTAGTTGCAGTCTAGGTTGGATACGAGTGAGCAGACGGCTACAGATGTATGGGCATCGTGCAAGCCACCAGATACAGGCTACTACAAAGGACTTTGGATGAGCAACAAAAGAATGTCAAAGGCTCCAGGATCTAAGGACTGAGCTTGCAAACGAGGACCAACACAGAATGCATCAATGTGTAGCAGATTTAGGTGCAGACGAGGTTGCAATTGGGACAGATGCAGACGAGGTCTCACAGTACAGTATGTAGATAAGGTACAGCAGACTGGGTGCAGCAGAGGATGGTTGCTAGTGGTTAGGTCAAAGGTCTGGAGTCAGTCAAACGGAGATTTGAGTTAAAGTAGCGACGACATAAATTCTGGAGATAGTGGACTGTCAGCATTAGAAACGAGATGGTGGGGACAAAAGTGGCAAAGTGACATTTCAGGAATAGTGTGTTGTCTACTAGGTTCGTATCTTAAGCCTTTAAAAAGGAACCGTTGAGGCTTATTGAGAAGAGCTACTGAATAAGGATTGAAAGGCAAAGAATGCAAAGCAATCAGAAATTCAAAGATTATTTAAGAAAGCTAAATCATGAAGATACAGTGAAGAGGGTGTCACTAGTCTACAGAAGAACACATCTTGCCGCAGGGTCGAAAGTTTTGATCTGTGCAAAGGATCTAGGTTCTTCATCTTTTATACAAGTTAGATAACTTATAAAAAGAAGTTTCTTGTAAGCTCAAACAAGAAGATAGTGATATTCATCTTTTGGCTTGACTACACTGGTCACCAAGGGAAGACTGGAATAAACACTCGATTATCATTTGATATCGAGTGTCTGAACCAGTATAAATACTGTCTATTACTTGACTTTACTCCATTGATATTTAGAATTGTTAGAAACAAATCATCACAACCAAACAGAGATAAAACTCAAAGAGTTTGAACTCTCTGCTGCAGATCACCAACTGCCATCTGCAGACTGCCTAAATGATCTTCATATGAGAATTGTCTGCAAAGAATTAGTATTCCGCATCAAAAGAATTAGTATTCATCCCCCTCTAAGTTGAAAGTTGGATCTTACAGACCCATAAGCATCCTACCCTTTGTATTGACTGATGGAAGGCATGCTATGCTCAGCGAAGAAAGACAGAAGGAATAATAGACTCACTACTATACCTTACTGCAAACGGACCAGGCATCCAGTACTTAGTTTGCGTATGTGCTAGATATCAATCTGATCCCAAAGAATCCCATTACACTATAGTAAAGAAAATCCTGAGATATCTCAAAAGAACTCCAAATCTAGGTGTATGATGTCCTAGAGAATCAAATTTTACACTAACTGGCTACTCAGATGCATATTTTGCGGGTTGTAGAGTTAACAAAAGAAGTACAAGTGGATATGTCAATTTCTTGGTGCAAGACTGATTTCATGGTTCACCAAGAAGAAGACCACGGTGTCAACCTATATTGTAGAAGTAGAATGCATAGCTACAGGAAGCTGTGCTGCACAAGTATGATGGATGAGGTCACAACTTGCATATCTGCAATGGTATTTCATAAAATCTAATTTTTCATGCCATGACCAAGCATATTGATGTCAGATATCATTTTATCAGATATCATTTTATCCCACCCTTTGTGGTGACTGATAGAAGGCACGCTATGCTCAAGAAAGACAGAAGGAAGGGATATGAACCATGAAGAAATATCTATCCAAGGAACACAAGCTACTCGCAGACATTGTAAAGAAGGTAATTTTGTTCAGAGAATTCTCCAAAGATCAAATCACATCTGACCAATAAGAAATAATGTGTACAATCCTCACCAAACACAAGCTCAATTGAGGCAAGCTCCTCATGTATCAACTGGCAAAGGTTGTAGAGGCTAAACAACCATTATTTGGAAGAGTCATACGTATTATTCTGAAGGAAAAACTCAAGTTATTTTACAAGGAAGGAAGGCCATGGACTATGGCCTAGAAAATTGATGTGAGAAAGATAGGCAAGCAGCCAATTAGTTTCTCAAAGAAACTAGCAGCGGTGACTGCTGCAAAGCCTGCAGATCAGCTTGACAAAATGAATCCTGAAAAGGCCAAAGGGAAGATGATCAGCAAGGCACAAGCAATCGAACCAAAGCAAACGAGGGAGACAAGAAGAAAGCTTGTCCTGCAGACCTCAGAAGAGGAGACAATATCAAACCTCCTTACTACACAGCCTTCAGAAATGGAGGAAGAAGCACAGTCTATACCAACAAAAGAGCAGACTCAAAAAACAACTGAAGTAGAAATTGATGGATCATCCTTAAAGACCCAACCACCAATGGAACCAGAGCATGTTGCACTTCATAACGCAAACATAGCACTGAAGTATCTGAAGGCTGGTGCTGATGAAAACCTTCAGAACCTCATATTAAAAGCTTATAAATGCTATCAGAAGGTCAGAGTAGGACCACAAGCATAGCTCAAGTAGGAGCTAGGTGCACAGGGCTAAACCAAAAAGAAGATTGAAGCTATTGAAGCCAAACTCAGAAGGATACAGACTGAGCAATCACACGGCATCTCTACTACAAATATAGTGAGAATATGGACTGCAGCAACCGAAGTATTCATAATAAGAATAATTCCTATCTCTAATGTAGGAATGGATTTGATTGTGATTGAAGCTGATCAGCCCTCAACTGCATCAGAAGCATAGGCTACAACAACAACCACAATCACACAATCTCCAGAGAAGGAAGAAATTATAAAAGCACCACAGACAGAACAACTACAACATATTGAATTTTTGTACACTCCTGAAGTGGAAGCTGAATTGAAGAGGCTAGTAGTCGGAAGAGCACAACCATCAAGAGACAATGATGATGATGATGAATTCCCATAGCTAGAAGATCATGATGATGATGACAACATTGATGAGGTAGCTGAAGAGGGAATCCAAGAGAAATCAACCCCCAGAACCATCTACTACTAGAGAGCCAGCAGCAGAGTCACCTACAGTCAAGTCCCCAGCGGCTGAGTCTAATCCTTCAGAACCAGCAGTAGAGGAGGAAACACCAGCAAAGGCATCACCAATTAGAGATGTTGTATAGATTACCACAGAAAAAGCCACAACAGACTATCAGTAGATCACAGAATAAGCAGAGTTCACCCAAGTTACCACACTTGACCTCACTCCCACACAGATAGAAAAAATAGTCATAGTAGAGGAGGATTCAGAAGAAATAACCTCATTGCCAATAGAGGAGCAGACTGTAGCAGACAACGCTCTCAAAGGTGTCATCCTTGAAGAAATAAACCAACACCTCATGAGTGACACTCCCTCTGGCAGGAAAATAAGCAATGTATAGATTCATTTTCACTAAACCTGGAGTTTTCCCCCCCCCCCCCTCCTCATTTGGAATGGTGCAAACTAGGGTATATCCACCATCCGTAGGTTTTCCCAAGGTCTACTCTACAATGGCACATCTGACATTCAGATGACACCCCAGACTACAACTAGGAGTTTGAGACAAGCCCTTACAGATGTCAAAATGACACCAATAAATGAAAGGCCATCCTCTACTACAAGAACTGAATCGTCTGCACATCAACAACCATCTCCATCAGAAACTACTATTGAATTTAGACTCAGATAATTGGATCAGAAAATCTGTAACATGCATCAATAAACAAGAGATGCATTCAAGGAACTTCTCACCATTCTGCAACTCGTTGTAGATGAGTTAGAAACTGAGAAGACTGTGAGCAAAAGGTGTTTTGAAGACTGCTAGTAAAAGGTGTTTTGAAGACTTCGAGGCAACTCTCTCCAACATGGCTGAAGGTCTTACAGATCAAATTCAAAGGGCTAATGCCCTAAATCTTCAACAATACAGGCTCAGCTCCTCAAATCTAAACAAGATAAGGGGTCAACACTCAGCCGATCTGCACAAACTGCAAGCATCCTTGAAAGCCACCCAATAGCAGCTTACGAAGCACATCTGTAATAATGATAAAAAGCTTGGAATGTTAGAAAACAAGTTTCAACATGAAACTGTCAAAGCCATAGTTGCTCAGCAAACAACCATCTCTGAACTAAGAGCCATACGAACTGCAATCAAAGCCCTTACATCTGCAATCAATGCTAACAAAAAAAGGGAGAAGACAGCAGAGAAATAAGCAACATGGTTTCTTGGGGAAAAGACAGGAGAGAAAACTGCAACCAGGGAAAAGGAACAGAGGAGATAACTGCAGATGAGCTAAAAACAAATAAAGAAAGGGCTACAGATTGACAAAAGCCTCAATGGGAGAGGTCATCAAGCCATACAACTCAGGGGAGCAAACCCTACAAGAAAGGCCATCAGGACACAGATCTCAAAGGTTGTACCTCCACACGAAAAGAAGAACACATCATATAATATTTGAGAACCACCCTCAAAGGGGCAACAAAGACAGTGAGCATCACAAGTAAAAAGGTAATACTCTTTGCTGCACATTAGTGTAAGGAATTAGATTAAGTTTTTTATTAAAAAAATAATTTAGAGAGTTTGCTTATTGTTTTACTTAGGAGTGTTTTGTTAGAATCAATATAGGGGGACATTGATAAGAATTTGCAATCCCTCCAATTGTATAGAAATTGATGAACAAAACTTAGGAGTATTAGCCAAGACGTTGTTAGCGTGCTTAGGCTGGAAATTAGGTAGATATATGCAGTGTAGGTCAAATGTTTGAGAGCAGAAGGCACAGATGTAGAGCATTGTCTTGGCCACCAAATATAGACTACTACAGAGAATTTCAGCTAAGCAACTAAGACAGGGATGGGCAACAAAAGACCTACAAATCCTTCAGGCTCTATGATTGAACTTGCAAACGATGACCAACACAGCAATGCATGGATTGCAGCAATGACTGGATACAAACAAGGTGTCAATAGTACTGAGTGCAGACTGGAAAATAGCAGATATGGTTACTGAGCTTGGGTCAAAGGTTTGAGGATCAATCAAATTGAAGGTTTGAGATTCAAGATGTGGTAGTACGAAGATCTGAAAAAGATGAGCTCTCAAAACCAGTAAAAGGTTCACATGTGATCAACTGTCACATCAGATCCTGCACATAAGTTACCTTTCCTATTATTTTGTGTAAACTGTCACGATTTCTGACAGTTACACAAATTCATGTACAAAAAACTATAATGTTTGTTTCTTTCTAAAAATAGAGATACAATATGGGGTTGGAATACTAGTCCGTATCTCATTATGTAGTATAGCATTTTGGTCTTATTCATTCAAACCAATCATACTACCCAATTCACCCCAAAATTGGGTAAATTTGTTTTCATCGAGAGGCTTTGTAAAAATATTAGCAATATATTTTTCTTTAGGAATAACTTCCAATTTAACATGAACCTATTATACATGATATCTGATAAAACGATATTTGACATCAATGTGCATGGTTCTAGAGTGAAAAATAGGATTTTCAGAAATAGCTATTGCAGACGTGTGGTCACAAAAGATTGAAACTTTTGAAAACTCAATCCCATAATTCAAAAATTGGTATCTCATCTATAAAATCAGTATAACTTCCTGCTGGAAAATACTCTGTCTTCGTAATAGAAGTTGAAATAATTATCTCCTCGCTAAACCATGAAACATGTCCTACCTAAAAATTGACATGATCAACTTGTGTTTTTTTCTATCAACACTACAACCTACAACATCTGCTTCTAAATAAAAAGACATCAGCTATGCCATGCATGAGCTTGTCTCTTCAAGGAAAGATAGATCATGTCAAAGCATCTTTACCTAGTTGGAAAAAATCTAAGAAGGTGCTCATGAAGACTCTCATAAGCTATATCTGTACAAAGTAAGGGGGAGATCTGCTTTGTATCCGTAGAAGATAATAAGGCTTAGTCTGAGGGGGGAGATCTGGTGAGAATCAAGGAAAGGCCCCAAAGCCTATCAAACAAGTCAGACCCTCTAAATGTTATTTGTCTATAAGCATGGTCATACCGTTGACACTTGCTAGACCTATCCAACTCTGAAAAGGAAATGGATATGGGTACCTAAAGGTTTTTTAACTAACTTCCCGTACCCAAAGTAAATGGGGACCATACATGATATAATTGTCTATTTTGTAAAGATATCAACCATAAATCTGATACTTGGATAGTGGATTCTTTAGACACATGACTCGTGACAAATCACTACTATAAGATTATAAAAGTAAGAACAGACCATAAGTTATGTTTGGCGATAGTAGTACTGGTAAGACTAGAGGGTATGGAAAGCTCAGCACAGCTGCTGTCACTTTCAGCAATGTGGCATACATTACAAGACTAGAACATAATTTGCACTTCATCAGTCAACTATGTGACAAAGGGCATATGGTTGAATTTTGCAATAATATGTTCCTAGTGAAAGAAGTTGCTAATAATGCTGTCAAACTTGCAGGAATTAGAGTAGGGGACGTCTATGTGGTTGACTTCAACTATCCTGTGAAGGTTATGATAGGAATGTACAATCCCTTCACTTTTATAGATATTGATGAATAAAATTTAGGAGTATTAGCCATTATGTTGTTAGTGTACTTAGGCTGGAAATTAGATAGTTAGCTACAGTCTAGGTCAGATGCTGGAGAGTAGATGACCATAGATTTAGAGCATTGTATGGGCAACCAGATGCAGACTACTAAAGAGGATTTTGACTAAGAAACTAAGACATACATAGGCAACAAAAGACCTGTAAATGCTTCAGGATCTAAGATTAAAATTATAGACGAGGATCAACACAGTAATGCATAGAATGCATCAGATCTGGGTACAGACGATGTTACAGCAGGGACTGGATACAGACGATGTTACAGCAGGGACTGGATACAGACGAGGTCTCAATAGTAATGAGTGCAGACTAAGGTGTAATAGACTGGAGTGCAGTAGGGATGGTTGCTAAGGTTGGGTCAGAGATTTGAGGTTCAATCAAATCGACGATTTGAGGTTCATAGTGTGATAGTACAAGGATCTGAAAAAGGTAAGCTATCAACATCGGTTGATGTTCACATGTGATTAGCTGTCACATCAGATCATATACATAAGTCACTGGTTTATCCCTCGGCCTATAAAAGGGGATCGATGAAACTCAGTGAGTAGAGCTGTTGAACGAGAGATTAAGTGCAAAGTTGCAAAAACAATCCAAGATTCAAAGCTACTCAAGTGAGCTAAAATGAGAAAGAAATAGGAAGAGAGTTTACTAGGCTGAACTGAAGAACAAAAGCTACAGCAGAGTCCAGTAAAGGATCTATGCACGTATCTCGGTTCTTAGCCTTTTGATAATAGCTAAGTTATAAAAGGGGTTATCTTGTAAGCCATAAACAAGAAGATAGTCAACTCACCTCTTGGATTGACTAAACTCGTCACCAAAGGAAGACTAAACTAAGCTCTTGATTATCAGTTGATAACGAGTGTTTGACTAGTATAAATCATGTGTTCTTTACTTGCTTTGATTACTGTATATTTTTAGAACTGTTAGAAATTAATCACCACAACAAAACAGAGATAAACTTACATAGTTTGAGTCTCTACTGTAGACTGTCTTAGTGGTCGACAAAGAACATTAGTGATCAAATCAACAAATCCGCTGCGTTGCACTTATAAATCTTAAATCAACCTATTCATCCCCCTTCCTCTAGGTTGAACATGCGGATATAACAATTGGTATCTGAGCCTGACTTTCCAGACCTAATAGTTTTGAAAAGAAAAGATCATATCTTTATATTTAAATCTACAAGAAGTCACCAAGAGTTTATTTTGTGAAGAAAACATGGCTCCTCCAATGTTACCAAAATGTCCCAACAGCGGAAAACCACAAGCATGTTCATTCGACAAGTTTAATCACTGAAAGCTGAGGATGGTTGCACAATTAGATTAATAGATGAAAGAATACATGACATCATTACTGATGGACCATACATACCAAAGATGCCGCTTCCAATTGATACAAACAACGAAGTAAACAAGCCTAAATCAATTTGGAAAAAAGAGAACCAGTATAAATCTTGTGTTCTTTACTTACTTTCATTGCTGGGGTGTCTTTAGGACTGTTAGAAATTAACTATTACATCAAACCAGAGACAAACTTACACAGTTTGAGTCTCTCTGCTACAAACTAACTTAGTAGTTTGCAAAGAACATTAGTGTTCAAAACACAAATCCGTTGCATTGTACTGATATAAGTCAAATCAACCTATTCACCTCCCTTCTAGGTTGAACATGTGGATCTAACAATTGGTATCATAGCCTGACTTTCTAGAACTAATAGTTTTGTAAAGAAAAGATCATATCTTTAGATTTAAATCTATAAGAAGTTACTAACCGTTTATTTTTGAAGAAAATATGTCTCCTCCAAAGCTACCAAAATGTCCCAACAGCAGAGAGCGACCAACATGTTCATTCAATAAGTTTAATCACTGGAAGGTGAGAATGGTTGTACACATGGATTTGATAGATGAAAGAATGCATGACATCATCACTGATGGACCATACATACCAAAGATGCCAGATCCAATTGATACAAACAATGAACTAAACAAGCCAAAATCACTTTGGACAAGAGAGGACCAAAATCTAGTACTGGTGGACAGGAGGGCAAGGAATCAAATATTCAAAGCTCTGGATTATGACATGTTTGAAATAGTGGTTCATATGACCACTGCAAAGGGAGCATGGGATGCTCTATTGGTTAGAAATGACGGAACAAATGGAATTAGAGAAAACAAGAAAGATGTCCTGATGAAGCAGTGTGACTGGGTCTCAATGAGATCTGATGAGAACTTAACCAGCTTTTACGAGAGGTTCAATGTACTCATCAACAATCTCAAAACCTTGGAAAAGACTTTTGATAATAAGGAAGTCAATCTGAAGTTCATGATATCACTTGGTGAGGTCTGGGGGACAAAGACCACAACAATAAGGGAGTCCAGAGATCTAAACAAGATGTCCTTAGCTCAAGTATATGGTGTGTTGCATACATATAACTTGGAAGTTAGGCAGAAGACACAAATTGGTGAGGCCAGGAAGAAAACTTTATCTTTCAAGGCTCGAGAGAAAATCCTGATATCAATGGCAGAGGAGGAAATGAGTGATACCTCGTCAGCAAGTGAACAAGTTGTATCAGAAAAACTTGCACTGATGGGCAAGAAGTTTAGAAAAATGTTAATTAAGAAAAATGTGAGGAAGAATCTCTCCATAAAAGGCAAAGAAGAAGAGAAAGAGGTTTGCTACAACTGTGGAAAGCCAGGTCAATTTGCTGCACAATGCAGACGACCTATACAAGAATCGTCTGTACAAAGGAACAAAAAGGAATACACCAAAGCGAACCCTAGTAGAAAGGAAAAAAGAAAAGCCTATATTGCTAAGACTTGAACTGAGATAGACTTTGATAATAAAGAAACGATCTCAAATGCTTAGCTCTGTCTCATGGTAAAAAATGATGGAAAACAACAGGTATTTGACTTTTTCTAACTCAGAGGTCACTCTAGAGGAATTGAAGGAAGCACCTTGAGAAAGACTTTTGATAATAAGAAAATCAATCTGAAGTTCATGAGATCACTTGGTGAGGTCTGTAAATCATAACTTAATGATCTTGAGACATTTACATTTAGGATGGAACTGAAACTACTTCTTAGAACACATCCTCTTGGGCCTTCTACTCAAATACTCCATAACCAAGACAAATAAATATAGGGAAAGTGGATCTCCCTCTCTTAATCCATGTTTACCCTAAAATATTTCCATTTTATAAGCCATTAATCTCAAAAGAATAACTAACTATAGTAAACAAGTTGATAGGAATGTGCAATCCCTCCACTTGTATAGAAATTAATGAACAAAACTTAAGTATTAGCCATGATGTTGCTAGTGTATGTGGAAATTAGGTAGGTAGCTGCACTTTAGGTCAGATAGTGGAGAGCATTGTGTGGGTCACTAGATGCAGATTACTACAGAGGATTTTGGCTGAGCAACTAAGACATGCATGGGTAACAAAAGACTTGCAAATGCTTTATGATCTAGGATGAACTTGCACATGAGGACTAACACAGCAATGCATGGATTGCATCAGATCTGGATACAAACGAGGTTGTAGTAGGGACTGGGTGCAAACGAGGTCTCAAGAGTACTGAGTGTAGACTAAGGTGTAACAGACTGGAGTGTAGCAAAGATGGTTGCTAAGGTTGGGTCAGAGGTATGAGGTTCAGAGTTTGACAGTAAGAGGATATGAAAAAGGTGAGTTATCAACATCAGTTGAGATTCATATGTGACCAGCTATCACATCAGATCCTGTACATAAGTCACGGGTTGATTCCCTTAGCCTATAAAAGGGGATTGATGAAGTTCGGTGAGTACAACTGTTGAATGAGAGATTAAAGTGCAAGCTTGCAAAACAATCCTATATTCAAAGTTACTCAAGTGAGCTAAACTGAGAAAAATAAAAGGAAGAGAGTTCACTTGTCTGCATAGAAGAATAAAGGGTGCAGCAGAGTCCACTGAAGGATCTGTGTAAAGATTTAGGTTCTAAATCTTTTGACAAGTTAGTTAGCTTATAAAAGGGGTTAACTTGTAAACCATAAATAAGAAGATAGTGAACTCACCTCTTGGATTGACTAAACTGGTCACCGAAAGAAAACTAGACTAAGCTCTCGATTATCAGTTGATAACGAGTATTTGAAGAGTATAAATCTTGTGTTCTTTACTTACTTTCATTGCTAGGTGTCTATAGAACTGTTAGAAACTAACTACTACATAAAAATCAAGACAAAGTTACATAGTTTGAGTCTCTGCTGCAGACTACCTTAGATGTTTACAAAGAACATTAGTGTTCAAAACACAAATCTGCTACATTGTATTGATTTAAGTCAAATCAACCTATTCACCCTCATTCTAGGTTGAACCTGTGGATTTAACAATTAGTATCAGAGCCTGATTTTTCAGACCTAACAGTTTTGCAAAGGAAATGTCATATCTTTAGATTTAAATCTACAAGAAGTTATTAACCGTTTGTTTTGTGAAGTAAATATGGGTCCTTCAAAGCTATCAAAATGTCCCAACAGTAGAGAGCCACCAGCATATTCATTCCACAAGTTTAATCACTGGAAGCTGAGGATGGTTGCACACTTGGATTTAATAGATGAAAGAATGCATGACATCATCACTAATGGACCATACATACCAAAGATGCCAGATCCAATTGATACAAACAATGAAGTAAACAAGCAAAATCACTTTGGACAAGAAAGGACCGAGATCTAGTATTGGTGGACACGAGGGAAAGGAATAAAATATTCAAAGCTATGGATTATGACATGTTTGAAATAGTGGTTCATATTACCACTGCAAAGGGAGCATGAGATGCTCTATTGCTCAGAAATGAAGGAACAAATGGAATAAGAGAAAACAAGAAAGATATCGTGATATAAGAGGGTGACTGGATCTTAATGAGATCTGATGAGAACTTAACCAGTTTTTATGAGAGGTTTAATATACTCATTAACAATCTTAAAACCTTGGGAAAGACTTTTGATAATAAGGAAGTCAATATGAAGTTCATGAGATCACTTGGTGAGGTCTAGGGGACAAAGACCACTGCAATAAGGGAGTCCAGAAATCTAGCCAAGATGTCCTTAGCTCAACTATACTAAATGGTGTTTTGCATACATGTAACTTGGAAGTTGGGCAGAAGGCACAAATTGATGAGGCCAGGAAGAAAACTCTATCTTTGAAGGCTCGAGAGAAAATCCTGAGATCAATAGCAGAGAAGGAAATGAGTGATACCTAGTCTGCAAGTGAACAAATTATATCTGAAGAACTTGCACTGATGGGCAAGAAGTTTAGAAAATTATTCAAGAAGAAAAATTTCAGGAAGAATCTCTCCACAAAAGCCAAAGAAGCAGAGAAAAAAGACTACTATAACTATAGAAAGCCAGGTCACTTTTGTAAGGTCCAAGTTATAACCTAGAAGGAGGTGAATAGGTTAATCCAAAATTTTAGAAAGTTTATGTAGTGGTTTATATTTTTGCAGACCATTGTTCTCTGCAGACGACTTGGGTGGTTTGCAGCTAACACTTGAAGGTCTGTTGCAGAGACTTCAATTCTTCGAATTTGTCTCTGTTTGGCTGTGAAGGTTGATTTCTAACAGTTCTAAATACTAAGCAATGAAAGCAAGTAAGAGGCACAGTATTTATACTGGTTCAGACACTTGTTATCAATTTATAACCAAGAGCTTAGTCTAGTCTTCCCTTGGTGACCAATGTAGTCAAGACAAGAGGTGAGTATCACTATCTTCTTGTTTGTAGCTTACAAGAGAACTTCTTTTTACAAGCTAACTAACTTGTAGAAACGATGAAGACCCACGTTCTTTGCACAAACTCAGTATCCTGGACTCTACTGCAAATACTGCTCTTCTGTAGATTAGTGAACCCTCTTTACTGTATCTTTCACGATTCAGCTCTCTTAAGTAATCTTTGAATGTTGATTACTTTACACTCTTGCCTTTCAACCTTATCCAACAGACTTACTTCAATGAGCTTCAACGGTTTCCTTTTATAGGCTCAGGAAATGAATCCAGCAACAAGGTACTCTTTCTGACATGATACTTTGCCACTCGTGTCCCCCACTATCTTGTTTCTGATGCTGGCAGTCCACTAACTCTAGAATTTATACCGCTGCTACTTAAACTCAAATCTTTATTTGACTGACTCCATACCTTTGACCCAACCATCAGCAACCACCTCTGCTACACCCAGTCTGCTATACCTTAGTGTGCATACTATACTGTAAGACCTCGTCTACACTGGTCCCTGCTGCAACCTTGTCTCCACATAGATAGGTAGCTGGAAATTAGATAGGTAGCTGCAGTCTAGGTCAGATGCTGAAGAGTAGATGGCCACAGATGGAGAGCATTGTAGGAGCCATCAGATAGAGACTATTATAGAGGATTTAGGCTACGGAACTAATATATGCATGGGAAACAAAAGAACTACAAATGCTTCAGGATCTATGATTGAACTTGGAGACGAGGACCAACACACCAATCAATGGATTGCATCAAATCTAGGTACAAACGAGATTACAGTAGGGACTGGGTGCAGATGAGCTCTTAATAGTACTAAGTGCAGACTAAGGTACAACAGACTAGAGTGCAGTAGGGATGGTTGCTGAGGTTGGGTCAGAGGTCTGAGGTTTAGTTAAATCAAAGATTTAAGGTTCAAAGTGTGACAATATAAGGATTTGAAAAATATGAGCTATCAACATCAGTTGAGGTTCACATGTGGCATCTGTCACATCAGATCCTGTACGTAAGTCACGGGTTCATTCCCTCAGCCTATAAAAGGTGATCGATGAAGCTCAGTGAGTAGAGCTATTAAATGAGAGATTAAGTGCAAACTTGCAAAAACAATCGAAGATTCAAAGCTACTCAAGTGAGCTGAATTGAGAAAGAAACAGGAAGAAAGTTCATTAGTCTGCACTGAAGAACAAAAGCTGGAGTAGAGTCCAGTGAAGGATCTGTGCACGGATCTGGGTTCTTAGCCTTTTGACAAGTTAGCTATCTTGTATAAGGGGTTATCTTCTAAGCCATAAACAAGAAGATAGTGAACTCACCTCTTGGATTGACTAAACTGATCACCAAGAAAAGACTGTACTAAACTCTCGATTATCAATTGATAACGAGTGTCTGACCAGTATAAATCTTGTGTTCTTTACCTTTTTTTATTGTTGTATGTTTTTAAAACTGTTAGAAATTAATCACCACAGCAAAACAGAGACATACTTACATAATTTGAGTCTCTGCTGCAGACTACCGTAGTGATCTGTAAAGAACACTAGTGATCAAATCAACAAATCCGTTGCTTGCACTGTTAAAGCTTAAATCAACCTATTCACCTCCTCCCTCCTCCTAGGTTAAACCTGTGGATCTAACAGGTTGACTCATGATTTATTGGCAGACAGTCTGAAGACACGAAATGGCTCTACCACAAATGTCTGACACATCTAAACTTCAAGTACATGGCTAGAATATCTTCAAAGAATCTAGTAAAAGGGCTTCTATCAATATCCTATGAGAAGGGTAAGGTTTGTGATAGGAATGTGCAATCCCTTCGTTTGTATAGAAATTGATGTAACAAAACTTAAATGTATTAATTGTAATATAGTTAGGATGTTCAAGCTAGAAGTCATGTAGGTAGTTGCAGTCTAGATTAGATGCAAGAGTGCAGATGGTTGCAGATACAGAGGCGGCATAGTGCAGACCACCAGATGCATACTACTACGAAGACTTTCAATGAACAACTAGTATATTGACAAGCAACGAAAGAACATGAAGGCTTCACAACGAAAGATTGAGGTTGCAGACCAAGACCAACACGGCAAGACATAAGCTGAATCAGAGACTACGCAGACGAGATATTGCAACAGAGACTGTGTGCAGACGAGATGTTGCAACAGAGACTGTGTGCAGACGAGATCATGCAGCAATCTGAATTGCAGTAGAGATTATTATCGGTGTGTGGTCAGAGGGTTGAAGTCAGTCAAGTGAAGATTCAAGTTAAAGTATCAACGGTACTAATTCTGGAGTCAGTGGACGACCATCATCAGAAACGAGATAGTGGAGACATCAGTGGTCTGCCAACATCAGAAACGAGATAATGAGGAACATCAGTGGACTGCCAGGAATAGTATATTGGAAAAAGGGTTCGTTCCTTGAGCCTTTAAAAGGGAACCGATAAGGCTTATTGAGTAGTGTTGTTGTTGAACGTTGATTAAAAAGCAAAAGAGTGCAAAACAATCGAGCAAAAAAAAGATTACTCAAGAAAGCCAAGTCGTGAAGATACAATCGAAAGTGTCACTAGTCTGCAGAAGGACAAAATCTTGCAACAGAGTCCAGTCCAGAGTTCGGATATGTGCATAGTCTCTAGGTTCTTCGCTTTTCATACTA